>JAFIRS010003086.1:0-156812 GCA_018342105.1 Gonioctena quinquepunctata | reverse complement strand
AAAGTTATTGACCGATTATGAAAAGAAACAACAGATATTATAACACGACAGCCCACACTTACGATGTTTTCCATTCTGTTTGGCTGTCGACTGAGAAATTCCTATTCTGTCATTTAATGGCCAATCAGAATACAATACGCTGTAAGCTCAAAGCATATATGTATTAAGTACCAATATTGATATAAAAGACAGCAAATGTGAAGCCAAACCAAATGCATGACCATCGCTCGGACTCTTTCTAAACGGCAACGTTGAATTGATGCGCATGCGCGAAAAACATCCTGGCTTCAATTGCAGTGAGTTTTTGGCCAGTTATCAATAATCGTAGTTAATAAATATATGTGTGGCTCATATTAAAGAAGAAGAAATGAAAAGGAGGGTTACGAATTTGACACCAAGAAAATTTTCATTTTCGACGAATTTTTCGAATTGATGGTCTCTCCTCTCAAGAGTCTCAAGGGATGACATGATCTACAAATGGAAATAGAAAATATAAATTCTTAAGAATGGCTCTGGGGACATTTACCAGATCCTCACATTGGAATTGAATTGAATTACTGATGTAGGAGTGGGGAATTCAAACTGTTGGAAATCGACGATGGGCTCAATCAATCTCCTAGATATTGTTGTTTTGGGTCGTGGACTGAAGTGGTTGAAAAAGTGAATTCTAACTGTACCATAATAATGGATATTCAACAAAAGGCATCAAATATATCCATCCTATCAAGGTCAGCCTAGCAAATTTAAATTGTATCCCAGCAAACATGTTACGCGTGGGCCTCTAGATGAGCATAAGCGGGCCATAATCATGATACGTCATCGGCCCGGCTAGCCGTGTCGCGACGCCATCAGTAGGCCTCCAGACTACCACCCGCTTTATTACATAGCGGGACTTCAGCGGATAGACAGAGTTAAGATGAACCGATATTGCATGGTAGAGATTACGGTGCGATTGCGTGTATCCTACTAATCAACAGCGTCATTCCACTGTTGGGATTTCATCAATGATCTATGCAAATATACAGGGGCGTCCAATTCAAAATGCAGTACATGGAAGTATAGGGTATCTTGGAAGGCAATGAGCATAAAGACGGTTTCAATGGAAACAAAATGGCCCATATGAGCGCCTAAGAACAATCTGGCATTATATCTTCGAAAACAGTGAAACTTCAATGAAGATAGGTCATTATTATACACAATAAATTCACCAAACATTCAGAATCGACTGATTCATGGACTAGATATATACAATTAACTGTTTTCACTCTCTGAAGCCACTAATTGTAGAGGATTTCTGAAACTGTAGAGCCAGATTGTTCCTATTTACCTAAACAGACAACTTATTCTCCATTTCAACTATTTTTTATTGTATCTCAAATGGTTTCCAAGATACTCATCGGCCCGGCTAGCCCGTGTCGCGACGGCCATCAGTAGGCCTCCAGACTACCACGTGCTTTATTACATAGCGGGACTTCAGCGGATAGACAGAGTTAAGATGAATGGATATTGCAAGATAAGATATTTATTGACCTTCAGATAATTACAAAAAATGTTTATGATACAAGTTCACAACATAATTGTGTAGGTACGTCAAAACAACTAAGTAGTAAAGAAAAGAAAAAATATAGGTAGTAAAATATGTACAGATATAACAATACAGTTTTTGTATATACATACATAGCCACATACACATATACAAATCTACACATACATATATATATATATATATATATACATATACACATGTATATACACCCATACACACATATACATATATATTAGAAATAAAACTAGGCTCTTAATAAAGCCCTAAGACTGAGAAGGAAATATTATATCCATACATGGGAGAAGACATCTTATATAAAGTGGATTTGCAAGCAGTGATTTCTTCACGTGGTGTTTCAATTTTTTTATTGTGAAAGACTTCCACTCCCCGGTATAAGGTTGTACAGTTTAATTGGTAAATAGTCTGTTTGCTTCATTGTTTTGGAGTAGTTCACTCGAGGCAGTCTATACAGTTCTTTGTTGAGTATTGTACTTGTGAGTTTAGCTTCCGTAGTATTCTCATTTTTATTTTTGTGTATCCATAGGATGGCTTCTGTGATATATATACATGGAACTGTTAAAATTTGCATCTTCATAAACAATGGTTTTGCATGTTCCCTCGGACCAGCCTTTGCCATAGTTCTAACAATTTTTGTGGCTTATTAATAACTGGTGACACTTAGAGCTTGTGCCCCATAGTAATACTCGTACATTAAATGGCAGTGGACCATACCATAGTACACGGTTTTCAGTACATCAATTGACATTATTTCTCTGAGATTTCTCAATAGAAATTGACTTTTGGACAGCTTTTTTTGCAATTCCTGGATGTGTTCTTTCCAGTTTAGGTCAGGATCTATGTGGAAACCTAGTAACTTGACTGATGAATCATTTGCTGTGTCTTTATTTTTATAGAAGGTTATTTCTTTGGTTTTATTTTTATTCAAGGATAGGATATTTGCGTTGAAGTAAGCTTCACTTCGCGACAGTGTTTCACCTGACATTCTATCTATCTCTTCTAGATCCTGGTCTCTTATTAGAAATGTTGAATCGTCATGCATGAACACATCTGCAATATCTAGGAAAGTTGGTAGATCATTCAGATAGATTATGAACAACAGTGGCCCCAGTACTGAACCCTGAGGAACACCATGTTTAATTTTAGTAGTCCTGGAGACCATGTTATTGTAGGATATGTATTGTTGTCTGTCTGTAATGAATGTTTCAATGAGTCGAAGAACTGGTCCCCGTATCCCATATTTATAGAGCTTCTCCAATAGAATGCTATGTGAGACACTGTCGAAGGCTTTCGACAAGTCGCACAGGATAGCACGAGTATGTATCCCTACATCTTGATTTTTTGCTATTGAGTGGACTATTTGAGTAACAGCTTGTGAAGTTGATCTAAGTGATCGAAACCCGTATTGATGGTCATCAAGATATTTTCCCTTTTCCAGAAAGCTTGTTATTCTGTCCTTGATAATCACCTCAATTATTTTAGATATTATTGGGGTAATTGTTATAAACCTATAATTATCACAGTCATCAATATCACCTTTTTTAAAAATTGGGATTGCTCTACACAGTTTGAGATGTGTTGGAAACTCTCCTTTTACCATATAGGTATTAACCAAATGTGCAAGGGGTGTGCTTAGAAATTCCGGAATGAGTTTGATTATTTTGGAGCTCATGTTATATGCATCCATGCTTGAGCTATTTTTGAGTGCTTTTATAACACTTGTTATTTCCTTTTCATTCGTCGGATTTAAAAATACAGAGTCTTTCACCGTGGCTTTTACGAGCTCATCCCCAGATACTCCCGTGAAAGGTATTTGTTTAATAATGTTATCAATCATTATGGAGCTGAATTCACAAAAATCATTCGCAGTAAGGCAGGTATTGTGATTTCTGCTGATACCTGGCTTATTTTGAATTTCATTTACAATCTTCCAAGCCGTTTTTGTGGAATCCCTACTGTTTTTGATAACATTATCATAAGCAAAAAGGTGTATTTTTGCTTTCTTCACATGTTCTCTATACTTTTTTTTTGAAGTTTGATACGCGCATTTTGATTTAGAATTTTTTGTCTTTATATATTGATGTTTTTTCCGTCTTACATCCTTCATAATTTTCAGATCATCAGTGTACCACTTAGGTTTTCGAGGTTTTTGATTTACATTTTTTAATGGAAAAGCTGTTTCTATGGCATATGTGATATTTTCGCACAAAAATTTTGAAAGGATATTTGGATCGTCAATTTGGTAGTAGTTTGTCCATCGTTTATATACTTTCCTATTTCACTGATATGTCTGATTTTTTGGAACATTTTTACTCTGGTTGAACTATTTTTTATTTTGATTCGAAAACTGACCATAGTGGTCAGAAATATCTTCTTTTACAATTCCCAATTTTCTATAAGTAAAATTAATGCATATTTTGTCAATACATGTGGAAGAATGTTCAGTAACCCTCGTTGGTTCGTCGAACAGAGTTTCAAGGTTATAAGAAAGAAGGATGTTATTGAGACTGTTTTTTTCTTTACTGTCTGTAAGAAAATTGACATTGAAGTCTCCTAGCAAAATAATGTTTGCGTATTTCCTGACGAGAAATTCTAGCAAGTTATCCAGAGAATTTAAAAATATATCAAAGTTTCCCCGGTTCGATCTATAGATTGCTACTATGACAGTGCTTTGAATTAGTATAGCTGTGAACTCCGCATCTAATTCAGTACAGAAGTGACTTACTTTGATTTCCTGAGCGTCTAGATTTTCTTTAACAAAAATTGCAACTCCTCCGTGTTTGAACTTCTGCCTGCAGAAATAATTTACCAATTTGTAATTACTTATACCGGCGGACTGAAGTTGTTCACTTGTCAACCATATTTCGCTAAAGCATGCCACATAGTACGGATTATCTGATAAGAACATAGACAGTTCATCTAATTTGTTGCTAAGACACTGCACATTGAGGTGAAAAATGATTAAGTTTGAGTCCTGTGTTCTAGTTTTGTCGCGTAATTTGAGGTCTCTGTTGTTAGGAGTGTCCTTGGATAATTCTGAATCTAGACAGATTTGATGGGTAGATTGGTTGCTTGTAGCTGTATTCATAAAAAAGTCCTTGGTTGGTTGGTCTGAGCTTCTTCGTCGTTTGGTTGATCATCTAGAAAGTGTTGCCCTGGCTTGAAGTTAAAGCGGTTGTATAGTATCTTCCTAGGCCAGAAATTTGGTTTGTAGACCATTTCTTTGAGATGGGGTTCCACTATAATACTATACTTATATATCCTTTTTCCAAGCCTCAGCTACAGTAAAAGTTATTTTATTCCTGATAATACTCTATTCGTTGAGTGGTTTCGGATCCCACTATAAAAGGTAAGGTCCCCGTGATCCTAACTCGTACAAGTTTTCATTAACTTCTGAGGGTTGGTCAAACAACTAAGAAAGCGGTTAAAAACAATTATATCAAATTAACGTGCCATATTCATTGGAAACCATTAATCCAACTTCGGCATACAAAAAACAAGAAATTATGTCAAAAAAAGGATATAATCATCTAAACACACGTTATATAGGAATATAAAAGAAACAAAAATATCTTCCACGTGTAACCACTCAACGATAATATCCGACTTGTATTCGCATAGATATCCTACTGCTCATGTATCGAGGGTAATATCATACGTGCTAGGGGTTTTATGGCTCATTTTTATTTTATTTTTTCAAGAAAGCATTTTGACTGGAAATTTTACCGAGTGTGATTTGTTATCTGATTAAACCACGAAAGCAAAGCTTAAATCTTTGATGATAAGGCCGCAATTTGCACGAGTTAAATGGAGGGAAAATTTAAAAAAAGTTGCGATATTCGATGAGAATATTTCCCGAATCACATTTAAAACTGGATAAAATTACCAGAATTCATGTTATATTAAAATTTTCAATGGGGAAAGTAAGGAGGTATAATGTATTTTTCTTACATTACATTTTCTATCAGTTAATACCTACCGAAGGCTTGTAAAGGAACTTTGTTCAAAAAAATTTATGGGCATAACTGCAGCAATGGCGTATGTTGAAAAAAATGAATTTCTAGCTGGAAATAGAAAAGTTTTTTTTTCGTTTTTGAAACCAGATTATCGCATTTTTCTAAAAGCCCTTTACGAGATCGGGGAAGTCTTTCTAGCTGAAAATACATATTTTCGACTATACAACATTGCTGCAGTTTTGATAATAAGATATTTTAACCATATTTTTTTGTTTTGAAGCCAGTTTATCTTATCTTTATTAGATCAGACACTTAATGAGATTTTGGGTAAGAGGAAAATAATTTTCTAGGTGAGAAAGTACATATTTCACACCATACGACATTGCTACAGTTTTGATCATAAGATGCCAATTTTTTTTCAAAGCCTGTTAGTATATTTTCTTCAAAAGCTCCGACTTCAGACTTACCATTTTATTGTAATTTTATGAAAATCTGACTTTCTGAGAACTTGGTTGGTGGGAGAGCATTTTCCCGGTGGAAATACATACTTTTAACCATACTATAGGTGCAGTTTTGTTTATGTTTTCCAAACCAGTTTATATTTTTTAAAAAGCTCCGACTTTGCAAGAACTTTCGCAAGTGGAACAACAGATGAAAAAACATATTTTCAACATTGCCATTGCTGCAGTTTTGACCATAATGGGGCAAATTATTATATAAATTTTCGAAATCAGTTTTGTTTTATTTTAATTTATTCTTTTATTTTGACTCCACAATGACTAGCTATGGAACCTTATGGCAAGGGTTTTACTTTATTGCATAAGATATCTTGTTTCACATCTCGGCAGCATGTGTACAAACAATGTGATTTTTACATCCAAAGGCCATGTTTCCAATCGAATAACAGATTAGGCGAGTCATACACAAATATATTTTCAATACTTTTTTGGGAATGATAACCTTCCATAATCTAAAAACAAAAATAAATGAATCAGGAAATCTATACAAATGTAGAATGGCAAAGAAATTACTTTGCCTCAATAAGTAATTGAGTACACCAATTAGTCAGCTACTTGTTGTAGGTATTCCAAGTTTTGCCTATCCGAAGAAATTATTGAATCGAGATACTTCTTATACCCTATTGACATTTCGGGGACTGTACCCATTCAAGTTTTCAAAAATCTTGTGAATATCAATTACATTTCTAAGTTGTCACTGGATTTCTCGCAAAATTTTCTGACGAACTTCTTTGAAATTATACAAAAAAAGATTGAGTTTCCAAAAAATGGCAAAAAATACATCGTGAACTAAGAAATTTTATTGATATTCACAAGTTTTTTGAAAACGGTAACAGATACAGTCCCCGAAACAGTTAAACGTCAATAGTATATAGAGAAATATATTTGGTTCAATATTTTTTTTCCGTCACGCAAAACTTAGAATATAAAAAGTTAATTAATTGAATATATTTCTGATTGTGAAAAATAATTTGGTGTAGGCAGTAATTTCTTTGCCCTTCTACACTCGCACAAATTCCCTAATCCATTTAATTTTGTTTTCAGATTGTGGAAATTATTCTCAAAAAAAAGAGTCAAAAATGAGTATTCCTCTACAAAAAATAAGCTTCAAAACTAAAATATACTTGAAGGCAAAATTTATTCATCCTCGATTTCATCCATTGTTGTCAAGTCACATTTTCAGAAGCATTAATCTCATCAGCACAATCTCATTCTATATTTTCCTCGTTGAAAAACTATTTTTTTATGCAGATTATTTTCCTAAGATTTTGATTGAAACATTAAATCATTATACTTTTGTGCCAGAACACTAAAGCTGCAATTTATATTCGACTGAACCACAAACAAATCATTTAAGGTTATGTTTTGATGATGATTGATCATGCGATTTTATATTTTCACAATGTTTAGGATAAAATCCTTGTCAGATGTAACTTGCATGTTCTTTGACCAGGGTGGATTATTACTCGTCTAAGTATGTTATTTGATCCAAGGGCCAAGTCATACTTGAAGTATTTGATAGATACACATTATTCAAATCAATAAATCTAGAATGTTGAGATTTATCTGTTTATTTTCAGTTGTTTTTCTTATAAAGAGTACTAGATTTTAGATGGGTACAGCATCTGAAACAAAAGAGAATTATTCAATAATTAATAGAAAAAGCATTCATAGAAAATATTGTGTTATGAATAAATTCCTCAGTAAAAAATGTCAACATTTTTTAAATTAGGTTTCAAAGTCATAAAACATCATTGGAAAATCTATATTTTGAGTACATAGGTGTTTCTCAACAAGTATACCAGGTTAATTAGTACATAATAGGTTTGAAAACTCCGCATGAATCTTTCTGTATCTTTTAATGCAGACATTATCATCGTTAAATATCAAATTAACAAATACCCATTATTTCAAAACTAGATATACATAATAATTAATAAAAAAACTTTTTAAAGACAAGCTTTTATTCAAATGCACTAAAAAGTCAAAAATAATTGCTTTGGATGTGTGACGTAGGTTATTCCTGGAGTTATAGATTCAAAAGCTTGACGCGCAAAGTTTTCAGTTCGAATACAAAAGCGACAAGCTTTTGAAACTATAACTCAAGGAATAACCTACGTCACACATCCAAAGCAATTATTTTTTACTTTTTAGTGCATTTGAATGAAAGCTTGTCTTTAAAATGTTTTTTTATCATTGTTTTATGAACTAAAAAGCCTGTGAAATCTCAAGATTAAAACAAGCCTGTTTTAAAGGTTACTAGGTAACAAAAACAAGTCCAACTTTCATATCAATCATATGAACTGTCAAATAAGCTTGTAAACAACAATTGCTATATATATGTTTGTTTTGGGAATTTCTGAAACTACAGAAACCACCATACCAGAAAGTGAACATGTTTTGCAGGAGCAGTCTTCATGTTTGCGCTGTGTTGTGTGTTATCATGATATGAAAGCTGAGCAAGGACGAAAAGTAGCATTGAATAAGGCCTCACGTACAAAATATCAATGTGTGGGGTGTAAAAAGCCCTACTGCGTCAAATGATTTTTTTGCTGACCCATCATTTTATGCAAACCCAAAAAAGGAATATTCTATTTACATTTTCATTATTAGTAGTATTTTGTAGAAGTATGCATTTGTTTTCTATTTCTTATAATACCCATTTTTATTTCTAATAAATGTTTTCACTTGAATAGTTACTATAGTTTTAGGCCAAATTCCAAAAACAAAGAAAAAAATAGACATATATGCTGTGTAGTACCTTCACAGAAAATAAAAAAAAACTCATGGACCAAAACTATATATTGTCTCCCCGGGCCACGCTCTTTCAATCTCAATAAAGAAACCAGTAAGGCAAGATATACTATCTGTGCTACGACGCCATATTGAACTGATTGCAATGAGGCACAACATATATGTTACGAAGCCTAGGGATCAAAATTAGGTGTGACACACGCATTATACCACATGGCGCTTAACGTATTAATCTATGCATTTTTGTTATCTGTTATCTTAATCTATGCATAGTTATTATGAGGCCTTTTTTCCTGTAAGTTCTGAGCTACCTAGTCCTTCAATGAGGAGAACATCTAAGATTAACTCATCCGCCATATTTAATTTATGACTTTTAACTAAAAATCAATAATCTTCGATTACATTTATAATCTCCGACCCCAATTGAATCAAATCGCGCCATAATTATAAAACTCGTCCGCCATCTAGAATTTGAGAGTTTTGATAAAAAATTCATAATCTCCAACCCCGAAAACCCCCACATACCAATTTTGAATAGAATCAGACCATAAACAGAGATCATCGGCCATCTTGGAGACGCCATATTGATTTTATGAATTTTGAAGAACAATTCATAATCTCCGACCCCGAAAACCCACACATACCAATTTTGAATAGAATCAGACCATACAGAGATCATCGGCCATCTTGGAGCCGCCATTTTGATTTTATGAATTTTGAAGATAAATTCATAATCTTCAACCTAAATCTCGTACGCGATCTTGGAACGTCATTTTGTTTTTTTCTCTAACAAAAATTCCATGAGCCGCCAATTTAATTTCATAAATTTTGACAAAAAATTCATTATTTCCGACTCTGAAAACCCCCACATACAAATTTTGAATAGAATCGGAGCATAATCACAAAACTTGTCCGCCATCTCGAATTTTGACAAAAAAATTCACAATCTCTGCCTCCAAAAACCCCCACATACCAATTTTGAATCGAATCGGAGCATAATCACAAAACTTGTCCGCTATCTTGGAGACGCAATTTTGTTTTTTCTCAAAACAAAATGCATTTATGATCTGTTTATAACACAGAATTAACCCTTCATTAAGTAAACAGTCACCAGGTTCACAGTTGATAACTTTGGAATTATATATAACTTACAAATATTTTTTTTACTCCATGAATAAGTACTGGTATAAATGAAATTGAAATATTTCAGAAGCTACAAGAAAAACTGTGAGAGAATATCTTTGTAGATAATTTATTCTACTTTTGATTCCTTAAACATACCAAATATCAGCGATATGGTATTAGGTACATATAGCACTCATTCATATAGGAAACTGGTATTAACTTTGTTAATAGGTTCAGATGTACAAGGGTATAGTAAAATATTTGATTTGTGTAATAGTTAATTTCTCTAAAAGCTTGAAAAGAAAGAAATTTTTGGTGGTTACGTATTTTGTAGAAATTATTTAATTTTAAAATGTATCCTTTTAAATGAATGTATGTGACTGCCTTCAAGAAGAACAGATTTTAATTGGTTGACGTAGGAGTTGTCTATTATCAGTTCAGTTTGATATTTCAAATTGATTTAGTGGTTTAGTGCGACTGACTGTCACTATGGTGTCTAAAAAATAACTTAGAATAAAAATGGTTAGAAAAATAATTCAAGACAAGCTCTTATACCAATGCACTAATAAAAGAAAAAATAATTTCTTTGTTTAACCTAAAAATTCCATAATGCATTGTCACCAGAATTATGAAGACCTACCAAATTTCACGTTAATCGGACAACTAAAAGTGGGTCAAATTTAACTTGGAAGATTTGATTACAAACCCACAAGACAGACATCAGGACAGGTGAAACTAAATAAAAGCTTGTAAAAAACGAGAAAGTCACTGCTAATCAAAGTGTATGTGGGTGGAGTGAAGCATTACTCCGTAATGTTATCAATTTGGATTTCAATGTTGGCCAAATAAGGTTAGGTTGTGTTCCCTTCTTTCACATAGGATATTTAGAGAGTTTGTTTTTCTGCAGACCAGAGCCAGGAACACGTAATTTCTAAACATGAAAATGAAATGAAAGAAATTAAATTTGGCTCAAAATACTTTTCAACAATATCTCGATCAAGTTCATATGTCAGATGGGTTCAGTAGTTTTAAAATGGCAGTTATTGAAAGGTTAAAAAAAACATCTCAAACTTTAATTTTCATACCAATATTGGCAAAGCATCTGCACATGTTCACTCGGAAAGTTTTTTATCTTTACGACTGGCCACTCCATCGGGTTTTTTTTATGACTGCTGACCCCTGGAATTTTTTATATTCTTTTGGTTAGGGAGGCTTGTATATTTACAAAATTAATGATGAAGATTCTCCCTAAACTGCATTTTTTTCGGTGTAGCTTTACTTTAGAGATTGAAAAATAAAACCTAATTGGATCAAATTCACACACACACACACTAATTCTCAACAGCCCGCCTTCGAATATTCATCTAATATTTCAACATTAATAAACATTAAAATACATGAATCACACAAAAAGATTTTGAACAAATTTCTTGGAAAAATATTGGTGAAATTTACTGGGTTTCTTATTATATTTGTTTCACACTTCTCTGATCAAATGTCCCAATCTCAAAGTGTTTCGAAGTGAAAAATCTTCCAAATAGTAAACATTTCATCAGATAAAGTAACCCTATTGATTTTCAGGAATAGGTAAAAAATATGAGATCACCCAGAATCTTAACGAAATTTTCACAGTTGCTTCAGAATATGGTAAAAACAGTATGGCAATCAAAAATTTTGCGCGGAAAAGATAATTTTAGGAGATACGGGCCCCCGAAGGTCCATAAAGACAGCTTATGGGATATCACTTTTGGAAATTATAAACTGATGTAAACAATTTCTTCTTACACTAAAATAGTAACTGCACACTCATTTAACGTTTTAGTAATATTAATTTTCGATTAAGTAATGAAAAATATCCGATTACTTTTCATATAACAACTGCTTAGTCAGTGTTAACAACCTCTTGAGAACAGGAGAAATTGATTTCCTTAATATCTCTAAGACCTCACTACTCTCCCATTTGAGATACAACCAGGATAGTATAAGTGCCTTGTGATGTTTGTACATTACTTTTAAATATTTTAATAGTTTTAATATTGTTTATAAATATATATATATATATATATATATATATATATGTTTGTATCTGTATAATTGTTATACTTCGCTTCTGTATGTTTGTAATTTTCCAACTGATACATGTTATTAGACATAGTCTGTTTGTAATCAGTATAAATAAATAAATAAAATAAATAATTTTAAAGAAGAAATGTCAAAAATCAAACGTTGGTGATTGTGTTATGTTTATCCGAATCTCGTGGATCATGAAGTTTATTGGCGACGTTGCCTATGTCTCCAAGGGGAAAAGAAAGTACTGAAATTCAATGCGCAGACATATTGAGCATATAAATGATAATTATTACAGCATGAAAAGACAATCTTATTTCTGATGGATGTATGTATCAATAGAAGTTTAAAATGCAAAGAATATATCACCACGCTTCTTGGGAGTGTCTAATAGCTTTTGAAAATTAAGCATGAAGTTTATGTGCCGCATTAAGAAAGTTACCAAACATATTGAAATAATGTGACTTCTTCTTCTTATCGAGTTTTGAAGCACCTGTAATAATTTTGTTATTATTTCGTGAAAATTTTGCAAAAAACCGGGTTGGCCCAATTCACTTGAATAGTTGGCAACGTGGCATGTACATAAAACGCCAAGATCAATGCACAAAATGCAACACCAATATTTGATTTTTGACATTTCATGTGAAAAATTAAATGAAACATAATCGGAGTTTTTTCATGGTTTTAACAAACATTAAGTGATTTTAATATTACTTAAACGATAAATGAGTGTACAGTTAATATTTTAGTGTAAAAAGCTATTCTTTATATCAGTTTGCAGTTTCAAAAAGTGATATTCCATAACCTCTCTTCATGGACCTTCGGAGGCCCATATCTCCTAAAATTATCTTTTCCGCGCTAAATTTTTGATTGCTATACACTTTTTATCGTCTTCTGAAGCGCCTGTGAAAATTTCGTGAAGATACTGGGTGATCTCATTTTCTTGACCTTTACCGATTTTTAAAAACAAAATGTGCAAAAATATTTTTAATGTAAGTTCTCAAGAAATTAAGGCTTTTAAATGTGAAAAAGAAAATATAATTAACAACCCTGGAAAGTCAAAATTATTAAAAAAAAATCAGGAAAACTCAAAAAGAGGCAAATGAGTTTCTGGAAGTAAAAGATGCTGTAGCATATACATAAAAATAATTTCATTGTTTAATTCATAAAGGTGACGGTTTACCCAGTTCACAATACATTAGTAATAATACACATTTCCCAATGCATAGTTTTGAAGTTTCCAACTTGGTACCTTCATACAAATTTAGGTGTCGATATAGGAAATGTGCCTGCTTAGACGTTGCTGAGCTATTGTTTCATTATACCTCAAACTGCAGTTGTCTCATCTAATTCAATGATATTTCATAACACTAGGACAACAGAATGACATAAGTTCATAATTGAGTGACACACAATGACTGCCGTCTCGGTCATTATGACCAAGAAAAAATTTTGCTTGCAGGTTGGCAAGGTCTATTTGACCGAGAACATTAATCTGGCCACGCCGCCGTCTCGATCTATGTGACCGAGACACTTTTTCACATCTCATGCCAACTTCTCAGTCTAGCGTGAATTTACCAACATATACTAACTGAGATGGCAGGGATGAAGTACTGCAACATTCCAGTTTTTGGCAACATGAAAATTGCTAGATATAAAACTATATTTGCACATGGCCTGAATAGTACTTTTTTTACCAATTTGAAAAACTTCCCTGGCGCCTATGTGGAAAAAGGTTTCAACGCTTTGGCAGTTAATGTGTTAATTATGCTTACTAATTAATAAATCACAGTTTTTTGTGTGTCATGCATTTTAGAAGTTATTCTGCATTCAACATCAAAAGATAGTAAAATCTAAGAAAAACAAAAAATTTAGTGACGAGATATGGACACCACTGGAATGCTCCAAGATTGTAATACCCAATACAGTTTGAAAATACATTATTTTGGCAAACATAACCCATAATAATATTTACCACTTCTGGATTCACCGAGAATACAATATACCATTTGTTTTACACAACCAAAAAGTAATTTAAACTTCTGGTAAAATAAGTACCTAAATTATAAATAATTTCGCGAATATATATTTTTTGGCAACACGGAAAAGGTAGCGAATATGGGGACAAGGGGCAAAATCACGACATACATAATATACTTACAATTCGGATACGGTGTCCCATAGCCTTTGCGGGCAAATTCCTTCCAAATTTAGCTCTAACTGCACCTCTGGTACCATGTGGTCTCGTAACCTTACCCCAGATAGCTCGTACTTTAGACTTGACTGATTTTGGCCTTCCAGGAACACAGGTTTTGTTTTTGGCTTTATATACATAAACACATTTTTTTCCTACATAGAACCAGCTTTCATCCTTAGATGTGGTTCCTTCAACACTCAAAAGAGCTGTATTCTCGTGCTGGTTACGAAGTCCTCGCTTATAACCTGTGAATATAGCTTTAGCATATAATCTTCCATGTCGTTTTGTAGGCCTTCTCTTGACTGTTGGTTTGTCTCCGGACGCAGGTACTTCCTTGGAAGCTTTTTTTTCGGGTTTGGGTTTTTTAGTCGCTGTGTCTGACATATCTGAAAATTGACACGTTAATGCAAGAGGTAAATAGGAAGTCAATATCGTATCTTGTATCATCCGCACAATTAAAGAACGATTTATAAAGCTACTCAGTAAAATAATACATGAAACTAGTTATTTAATAGATATGAATGATTATTTTTAGGGAATTATATTTCATACTTTGATTTTTCAAAACTCACCGACAACAAAGCGTAGATTAACCTCTTAAAAGGAAAAGTGAAAGAAGTTTATTTAGCACGTCGATAGATGGAGACTACCAGACACGGCCCACGGTACATTAACTTCAGAAAACACGATGACACGATGTTCTGTGCTCTAATAAAAAGATAGCTGTTATCCTTATTTTTGTTCTGGAACAAGTAATCTTGTCATATTGTCGACGGTGAGACTATGTTGACGGTCAGACTATGCGGAACGCAGAATCGTCAAATTACAGTTTTTGTGCCAATCACAACACACCATCGAATATTTAAAATGTTGTGATTGGCATAAACACTCCTATTTGACATTTCCGCGTAGTCTGAAAGGAGTCTCATTATCGCCACTAAATAGTTATTAGCTCAGGCTATGTATTTTGATGGAGCCGCTTTTTCTTGTTGCTCGACTTCCGTTGTTATCAGTTGTTATTGTGTTGTGTATTTGCGTATTCAATTTTTTTTCACTAAAATGTTTTGCGCTATGTTTACATTTTTAGACACAAAATCTCCATGAATGACACATTTTATATAAGAAAAGTATAAGCGGTTTATGAGCAAAAGTAATTGAATAAAGGAGTGCCGCACAAGTTGCCAACTTAAATAAAACCTTCAAAAGTTCTGCCTCCCCAATGGCAAATGTTTGACTTTGGTTGTATGGAAAATCGCCAATTTGATATATCAATTCAATTACTTTTGGTCATAAAGCGTTTATATATTTCTTTTATAAAACGTGACATTCATAGAGATTTTCTGTCTTATTAGACACACATTATTATGTGAACAGTTGGTAGCACAAACAATTATTTGGGAAAGAAAGATTGGGACAAACACCAACACTCGAGATCTAGACACAAAACTCCGTATTAATATAACTAAAAAATATAAACACTGGGTCTAAAAATAAATGATCCAGCATAATCAGTTTGTGATTCTCTACACAACCCAGATATGCCAGATGTCTATTTACATATGCCCCTCTTATAATTTTTCATCTATCAACTGACATTCTATTGATGATAGAAGGTTACAGGTTCGATAGTTCAAATTATTTAGCAGCTATAGCTATTTGATAACGATAACAGTTTTCATTGAACTCACATAACACGTAACTATTTTTTTAGTTGACAGAGGCAGCCAAAGAGCGGAGGACAAAGTGTGATAAACGAACAAACCTAATATTTTTATATTTTAGAGGTTAAGTAGGTTTTTCAAAAAAGAAATTTGTTAGAAATCTAGTGCAGAATGAATAAAGTTTCTGGAGTAGTGATAAAACCTCTGCAAAAATCAATCTATATGAAACCTTATACTATGCATTTCACACAAAATGGAAAGAAAAGAACTTGGGATCTGTTATCAGTACATGACAGTGTGGCTATTGTTATATACAACAAGATGAAAAATAAATTAATATTTGTGAAACAGTTCCGTCCAGCTGTGTATTTTGGCAGTATTCCAGAAGAAGAAAGAAAAGTGGATAATGAAATAGATGTAGATAAATATCCACCAGAAATTGGCATAACTATAGAATTATGTGCTGGAATCATAGATAAAAATAAGTCTGTATTAGAAATAGCCAAAGAGGAAATATTGGAAGAATGTGGTTATGATGTCCCACTGGGGAGTTTAGAAAAAATTGGATCATATAGGTCTGGAGTTGGTACTTCGGCCAGCCTTCAAACCGCATTTTATTGTGAAGTAACTGAAGACATGAAAGTTTCCGAAGGTGGTGGTGTAGATGATGAAATCATTGATGTAGTGGAAATGTCTGTGAGTGAGGTTGAAAAGTATATTAGTCAAGATAACATCAAAAGTCCTCCAAGTTTTTTGTTTGCCATATATTGGTTTCTACATAACAAAGTCAATGGATTTGGAAACACTGGAAACTAGTAGAATTATAATGTAAATATAATTTGGTAAAACAGATAAGATGTTAAGAATTATTGTTAATATTAGTTTTGTTATAAAGGTACTCTAGAGAGTGTAACAATATGTCAGGTAATGAAAATGGAGTATGTGATCATTAGGTTTGTTTTGGTTCGAAACCAGGACGTTCCCGAATCAGTTCTGAAGAGTAGGACAAGTGTAGCGTGAAAGATTTTGCCCGGGTCTGTTTTCAATAAACGACTGTGACTACTTGGAACGGTTCTAGGACCGTTCCTACTGCGAACCAAAACAAGCCTAAAGTTTCTATTAGTGGGAGTGAGAATAGCTACAAGGAAATTGAATACCAAACTGTTGAAATCTGCATACAAGAATTGTAGTAAACAAATTGTATCTTATTTGGGTTGGGAAACTAATGCTTTTGACAACATTTAATTGTGGGTATTTGTTAATAAACAACTACAATTTCCTCTTCTTATTGCATTTGAAACATCATTGATAGAAAATTGAAATATCACGCAGATATGTTATGGATATAATTTTAAATTTTCTACTGGTCAAATTTAAAGTTAAACATTCCAGGGGATGGACCACGTCTAAGCTCCCAATTTTTGTAAAACTACCTGCACTTTAGACATGTTTGATTTCTATGAAGGAACTTATTTATCGAGTAAACTTTACCAAGTTTTTTCTATGGCAGGTAGTTTTGCTCATCTTGCCTTTATAGTAACCTTGCTCTTTACTAACACCTCAAATTATGTTTAAGCACTTTTCAATCTGTTTTGTATAGTGAAATAAAAATGTACTCATGTTGATACTTGTTTATTCAGAAAAATTCCTCCTTTTTTATAATGGCATTATGACCCTTACATGGTAGCTCACTAGAATTCTTTAATAATGTTAGTTATGGGAACTTGGGTATTTCCCTTCACTTTTTACTTGGGCAATATTAGTCAAGTGTCAAATTGCTTATATATTCTACATTGCAAATTTTCTTCCAATCCGTCCCACTGCTGACATAGAAACTTTCTAGGTAAATGTCTGGTTACACCACTAATACAAACGTTTGGTGATACGTATTTTCGTCTCCTGAACCCGAATCTGATATAAAAATGCATCGCTCTTGTACCTTTTTTGAGATACAGCCCTTCAAGGTTCAGAAAAGGAACATTTTCAAGTACCATTTTCTTATACCAATATCACATAAAATTCTGCCATTATATACCAACACAAACTGCATACGCTCAATAATTTATTTTCAGCACATTTTGGCGCAAACATCGGCCAGTTCTATTAAAAAAATCCTACAACAGTTACGAACATCCTAACCTTTCACATCTGACGGTTAACTATGGTACATTTTATTTGTGGCATTTTGGTATCAACTAAAATGCCTAAAAACCTAGATATCTTAGTATCAACTGAGAAATCCCCGCCAACTTTTCAAATTTAAACATGAGCAACAATTTATCCTTCATTGAAAGTGGCGATAAATTGTTGTTCATGTTTGAATTCAAAAAGTTGGCGGTGATTTGACTAAAATTTAATTGTCAGGTGTGAAAAATTAGGTTGTGTAGGATTCTTTTGATGGAACCGGACAATTTTTGTGAAAAAATTGCCGAAAATGAGCGATTCAATTCTTGGTGGACAGTGGTGGATTTTGCAATGGATTTGATTTTGCGATATTGGTTCTGGGTTGGACAATGCCTTTTGCTTCGTGATTGAATTCCTTCAATAGATTCTGTTCGTGACTACATATTAGGCCATTTGATGTATACCACCTAGACTCATGTTTAATCAATCAATTACTTTATATTGTCCAAAGGAAGTTATTTTTCGTTGACAAAGTCTTGGGGTTAAAATTAAAATAACAATTAAGAACAAGTACAATATAAAATTAGGTGGTATCCTAGAACTAAAAAACAAATAAAAAATAGTAGCGAGTACATTAGGTGCAGGGATTATGAGATCTATAGTGGTTTCAATTTCCAGTATCTCTAGTGAACATCTACAAAGTATTCTTCAGTGCTATAGTAGGCTTTCTCAGTAAGTATTTTTTTAACTTTATTCTTAACTTATGTTCTCATCATACATTTATTAACTTCAAATATTGATAATAAGGATAGAGTATATGTGAAGCCGAAATAATTGAAATTTTCAAAATCGGGCCTCATAATTAAATGCGCATGTGCTAAGAAAAAAACGCATTTGTTATCAAAGGCGCGATTTTTTTCGTCCATCTTGTTCTAGTAGTCATTATTTCAAGTGAAAAAATGTTGGACATAAACTTATTTCATTTGTTGCAATATCTCATTATGGTAAAATTGTGACAATTTTTTTTTTACGTGTCTTTTGCAAATGTAAAATAATTAACATAACTTTTCTTAATCTGTTTTTTTCTGTAACCTTCCACAGTCTGAAAATGAAAATATAATCAGGAAAATCTATACAAGTGTAGAAAAAGGGCAAACTAATTAGTTCACCCCGAAAGTTACTGCGTTCACCAAATTATATTTCCTATAGAAAAATGATTCAATTTGTCAGTAACTTATCGTTTTCTGAGTTTGCCTATAAAAAAATAGTAAAAATTCAAAAGAAACTTTTCTCTACTTATATAGTTTTCGATTAACTTTTCGGGGACTATATCTGCCCCCGTTCTCAAAATCTTCTAAATCTCCTTTAATTGTTTGAATAATTTGGTTTTTTCTCTTGCTTGTCAAATGTCAATTGAGATCTGCCAAAAAAATTGAAAGTGACGTATTGTTCATTTGCTATAAGGCTAGTTTTCATCACAGCGGATTGCGGATGGCGGAATGAAATTCCGCGTAAGGGATGATCCTCGCATCAAACAAACGTTTTCATAAACGCGGAGCGTATTTAGTGAATTCTAGTAATATTTTTATTTGACAAGATAACTATCTGGTTTTTGACAAAGTACAGAACATAATTGTCATGTCAAAGGTGGTTTTGATTTCAAAACGAATTGAGTAGTACAAATAATATAAATTCATTCAGTATTCAGGTTGAAATGTGGTATAGAAAAAAAATTAACACAAAAGTTCGTAAAATTTGCTTGTTGGGACTACTTTATGCATTTTCCAAAATAATCAAAAGAAAACGGCAACCTAAACGATTGTGGGTAAGAAACATATTTTTAAACAGAAAAGCTCAAGGATCATATCATAATCTCTTCTTCGTCAGAATTCATCTTGCCCAACACACGTAACAGAGTACGATTATCTAAATTACTTGAACACTTTAACCACAAAATATCCCCCCCTATTTTGTGACTTTAACGACACAAATACAGACCATAAACAAATATAAACCCGAGCTGGGATTATAACCTCACTTATCTAATGTCAAACTGCCAAAAGCTCTAAAAAACCGCCAGAAAGTTAAAAAATGTTTAACATAAAATGAGACTCCGCAAAATGTTAAAATATCCGCAAATATTTCGCGCCATTCACATTTTGAATATTTTCTACCAATCAGAAGAAGTCCGCAACAAAATAATCCGCCATCCGCTGTGATGAAAACTAGGCAATATGCGGGTTGTTGTTCAGATCAGTTTATTAGCATTCTACCATATCTCACTTCCTCTATAAGTAAAGGTAACCATGTATGGTCCATTTCAACAGAATTTGTTGGAAAGCAGTTTATTGAAAAGGAGAATACAGGCCGTTTCTTTCAATTTTCTCCTCTCTTGATGTGGTTCTTTCATCAAGAAATGTTCCTCCACAAAAAATCACATTCATTCAATAATTATATAATCAACATAACTTTAAATAACGAGAGAAAGATAAATTTGTTACGAATCCAAGAGAGCCCACCATCCGCCAACAGCCTGTTTCATGGCTTCCCAATCATCAGGACGGCTTGTGGTCTCTTTCTCTCGTTATTTGTTTTGCGTTACTCTGAACGCACTAGGTGTACGACTATTGGTGTCGTGGATTGGCCTATACTGACATCTGTTGGTGTCCTATTAATGTGCACGAAATTTCATGTCATTAAAATTCCACGACAATAGGTTTAAGCTTCACCGCACTGATTATAGGTGTCACTATATATAATTTGATGCTTTTTACTTAACGGTAAATATGTATGTCATGGATCGTAATTCAAAAGTTGCGCTTGCGCAGTAGTTTTCAAGCGCCCAAATGAAAAAGGACAGTTTGATTTTCGTGACCATTTTGTTTACAAAGGTTATTCTTATTGCTTATGGTAATTAATAATTAAATATATATTTCTGGGATTCGACTTCCTGGCGTCGTGGGAGATGAATGTCGACCACGCGGACAGGAAGTCAGGTCAATGTTAGTTTTTGTACAGCCACTCCACGTGCATCGAAAAGTTATAAATTTTATGTTGTGAAAGTATTGGGCTTTCGTGGTATCACTTGGAGTGAGACTATCCGGTGCCCCCCGAAGGGAAATCGAAGCCGACAGAATACGTTCTTAGGTGATGTGGATTTCCGTCAGCTGGCTGATTATCTGGAATTATATAGGGCCATGAAGAAAGAGCAAGCAAATATATGTTTCTCATATACGTGACTATGATGCGCCTGTGCTGAAATATTCTTATTAGCTAGAGTGGATTAGGACATCCTTGTCTCTCTTCCTCTTCTTGGTCTCAGAACAAAGAGAGTACACAAACCCAAAACAGCTTTATAAGCCTAGTTTTCATCACAGCGGATGGCGGATTATTTTGTTGCGGACTTTTTCTGATTGGTAGAAAATATTCAAAATGTGAATGGCGCGAAATATTTGCGGATATTTTAACATTTTGCGGAGTCTCATTTTATGTTAAACATTTTTTAACTTTCTGGCGGTTTTTCAGAGCTTTTGGCAGTTTGACATTAGATAAGTGAGGTTATAATCCCAGCTCGGGTTTATATTTGTTAATGGTCTGTATTTGTGTCGTTAAAGTCACAAAATAGGAGGGGATATTTTGTGGTTAAAGTGTTCAAGTAATTTAGATAATCGTACTCTGTTACGTGTGTTCGGCAAGATGATTTCTGTTGAAGAAGAGATTATGATATGATCCTTGAGCTTTTCTGTTTAAAAATATGTTTCTTACCCACCATCGTTTAGGTTGCCGTTTTCTTTTAATTATTTTGGAAAATGCTTAAAGTAGTCCCAACAAGCAAATTTTACGAACTTTTGTGTTAATTTTTTCTATACTACATTTCAACCCGAATACTGAATGAATAATATATTTATATTATTTGTACTACTCAATTCGTTTTGAAATCAAAACAACCTTTGACATGACAATGATGTTCTGTCGTTTGTCAAAAACCAGATAGTTATCTTGTCAAATAAAAATGTTACTAGAATTCACTAAATACGCTCCGCGTTTATGAAAACGTTTGTTTGATGCGAGGATCATCCCTTACGCGGAATTTCATTCCGCCATCCGCAATCCGCTGTGATGAAAACTAGCCTTTAGGAGAGTTCGGGTGACCAGACGTAAGGTGAGTGCCACTGCTGCCAACGTATACTAATTATTTAGGTTTTTATTGTATTCATCCTTGTTCATCTTGAATGTTCATCCTTGTTACTCTTAGAAATTTGAAAATAAGTTCTATAAAGTTGGCGATACTGGCACACATCAGACGTCATCAAAATGGAGGTTTCGCCGTAACCCTGTCAGTATTATATATATAATAACCCTGGTACAGCAGAAAATGCCATTTGATGCGTACTACGTTTCACAAAAATATCCTGGGTCATAGGTATCTACCAAAGTTATCATTTTTATTCGGTAGAATCCCATCTCTTTCTAATTTTGTTCGTCTTGTCTAGCCTTCTCCTCTGTGTATTTCTACTCTGTGTTTATGCTGTGACTGTACAATATTATTTTACAATGTTGCCACATTAATTTTAGTTCCTTTTACTACTTTTATTGCGAAGAAGAGTTCCGAGTTCCGACTAAGCGAAAATATCCAACCCATAGACAATAATAATAGGTTTGTTTTGGTTCGCAGTCAGAATGGTTCTGAATCGGTTCAAAGCAGTAAGACAGTCGTGGCATGGAAAACTTCGTGCGAGCCCACTCTGAATATACGAGTGTGCGACTGTTTTGAACGGTTCAGAATCGCTAGAACTGCGAACCAAAACAAGCCCATTGTCTATGATCCAACCAGATTTTTGTACTTCGAATCCCAAGATGTAGTAGTTTATTTTTGAAGCAAGATAAGAAAATTGATAAGGCACTTGCTTCCTAGACGTACTATTCTGTAGAAATATTTTTTAATGACATGTTTCGAAACTGAAGATGGTCCAAGTAATTTTGAAAATCAAACATATTATACTACTTTCAGTCTCGATTATCCTTGGTAAGTTGAATAGATAAAAGAACCTCTCATTCTAAAGCAAATATTTTTCAGTGTTATGTGTGTTACTAAAGATTATCCACAGTGATCAAAAACAGAGTTTCAATGAATTCAAAGTCAAGAATGAAATGAGCTTTCCAGCAGAAGTAAAACGTGCGACTTCATTATTGAATGAGGCTTATCAAAAAATTGAAGCACTCGAAGAAAAAATTATATCTCTGGAAGCAAGGGTACCAAAGACTTACCCTGATGTCAGCTTTTTAAATTATCTGAATAGAAAAAGGGTTTTAGTAAGATTGAGGTATGGTTCCTGATATACCTTTAATACTGACACATTTCAGGTGACGGGAGGTGCAGGATTTGTAGGATCCCACCTAGTTGATAGATTAATGATGGAAGGTCACGAAGTGATTGTAGCTGATAATTTCTTCACTGGAAGAAAGAGTAACGTAGAACAGTGGCTAGGACATGAAAATTTCGAACTCATCCATCACGACATAGTACATCCTATATATATTGAAGTTGACGAAATATATCACCTTGCTAGTCCTGCAAGTCCCCCACATTATATGCATAATCCTGTGAAAACAATCAAGACCAACACATTGGGAACTATCAATGTTTTAGGTGAGGTCAGTGGGCAACGGTCTTTTGAACTAGTTACTGGAAAATTATTGGGAGCACTTATGTTTTCTAATGTATGTATGTGCCGAACTTTTTCTTTCAAATTGAAACTTTTCAGCTGTAAAAAAATTGAAGATTAACATGTTGAAGGACACAGCGAAATCCGAAATTCATTCGTGCTGTGAGACAGATAGATTTTTGTAATTATGAGGCAATAGCCTGGATTTTTTTATGTTATTCGTTATAGAAACATAAAAAAAAAAACATTTTGTGTAATAATAATAATAAAAGGAACTTTATTGAACCGAAAAAAATAATTCAATAGGCTATCGACCGAAGTCCTTCTGCCTATTGGTACAATTTTATAAAAATATAATATAAAAAAAAAAGTTAGATTTTAATCATGTTCCTGTTGGATTCTTTCCCAGGTAGTCGCCTGAGGGTGTCGATGTATTGCTTGAATTTGTGGGTCTCTTATGAGGGTACCATTTTGTGTATTTTTACAGGTTTTGAATTTTGACGCCGATAGATATTTTTATGACTACTAATTAATCAAAACGGACAGAACATCTATCGGCGTTCTAAAAGTTACTACTTAGTTTTCTGCAAAAAGATATACTCAAAATTTGAAATAAAATAAAAAATCATGAAAAATTAATTTATTGACAAAATTTGTTATTCAAAAAATATTGTATCTTGGAAAAAAGTTCGTAATCAAAAACTAAAAAATTATTCTAAATATCTTTGTCATAACATTTGTAACTCAAAAAATGAAAAATTATCATAAGTATCTTTGGAAAAACATTGCACTAAAATAAAATATTCTCCCAAGTATCTTCCAAAAAAAGTAGGGTAGGTTCGCCAGTTAGCCGGCCCCCTCCAGTAGTCGACTTTATTTAATAATATTTTGAAATTCGTGCGAATTTTGAGATGATAGTAAACCTAAAAATCATTTGTTGCCTATCTGAAATAAAACTATTACTTTCTCTTTTCCACAAACCCATCCTTATTCCTGTGATTCCCGCTCAAAGTTAACAGTGTTCACTAGTCCAGTGTTCAAAGTAGTCAGTAAACTTGATTCAAGATCTAGGGCAAAGTGTTTGGAGGTGAGTTTAATTTCACACATAACTGTTGAATTTATTTTGGTGTGTTAAGATGGTGGAATATACTTTCAAAATGATATTGTTTCATTCGTACAGCCATATTTTATTAATTTTTTCTTGAAAACAGGGGGGCCGGCCACTAGCATAAAGATTTGACAGACTAGCCAGAAGACGGTCACCGCGGCAGACTACTGGAATATGAGCTATATTTTGTTTCTGTCCCTTTCACACTTGTCCATTCAGATATCAATTTATTTCTGTCATCATTATACAGTACGAAATTAGCTGATTATCTACACCAGTAGTCGACCGTGAGGATTTAAAAAAATTAAAAGGTGACAGCGGATAGAATTGAATGGCCGACTACTGGAATAGACATCAATCGCTGAGTTCTTCAGTAGTTGGCCGTAATATTTTAAGCTAGTTTTTGTTTAATTTTTTCGGTTAAAATTTGAAATTTTAGCTTTTAGATGATGGAAAACCAGCGAAAACGAAAGTTTCATCAATATTCTGAAGACAATTTGCAAAGAGCACTCAAAGCTGTAAAAAATGGCGCTAAAATTCGCAAATCCTGTCGAAATTTTGAGATTCCGCATACAAAAACAGGATCGTATCAAGGGACGAATTGCCAACAAGCCGCGTAAAATGGGTCCAGATCCGATTTTAAGTCTGGAGAACGAAAATAAATTGGTTAGATGGATAATCAACTTAGCTAAATGTGGGTTTCCAGTTAAAAAACAAGAATTGATTAAAACTATCCAAAAAATTATTGAAGAAAAAATTAAACCGCCATTTAAAGAAGGGAAACCCCGACAAATTGTCAGATAACTAATCAGTATCAGTTCAAAAATTTGTTTTTTATTTTTATTTCACCGTTTTGTTTGTTAAATTTATTATTATAAAGATTTAATTTTTTGCATTTTTCATTAAGGAGTTTTATTAAAAAACAAGTATTTTATATATTGTTTGTGTCACGGTCACAATTCACATAATTTCATGACCTCTATTCTCACCAAGATCTTTAGAATAAAATAATTTACATTTCAAAGATATGGCGAATGCACTGGTCGTTCTCAGCACATTCGCCAAAATTTAGTAATAACTTCCATCTCATGTGGATGAACCGATCGAAGGTTTTTTCTTCCAAAGTATTTTTTAGTCTTTTCTCAGATTAATGTTGAATGATCCCTCATAAAACAACACATGATTCACATATAAATGACTGATGGACAATGTGGTAAGGGTTTCATTGAAATGGTGTTGAGTTTCTTTAAAAATCGCTTTGTTCTATCTGATGTTCTATTGAATTCGTCATTGTCAATAACATCATTATATCAATGTTTTAAGTCATAGGAAAAAATAATAATAGTGAAGCTGTTTGAAAAGCAGTAAAATGTTTTAGTTGAACAGTTCTCTTTTCTATGAATAACAGTCCACAACAGTTTTATTATTGCCTATAATAATAATAATAAAGAGCTTTATTTCAAAGTATATCACAAACATTTATTCCTAAAGTCAGCAACAGAATGAATGGCATCAACAAGAAAAGAAAGGATTTAAAAATTGTGAATACATGACAACAACAATTTTTTTTTAAATATGTCGTCCAGTGAGGTATGCTTTCAAGTTATAGGGCTCTATCTCTATGAGAAGTTTTTTTATTTATCTTTTGAAATCTCCTATTTTTTTTATCACTTCAATTATGTTGGGTAAATGGTTGAAAGCTTAATTGCCATATAGTGAGCACTTTTTTCAGTTGCGGTTAGTCGATGATGGGGATAGATGAACATTGTATGTGATAATGTTATTGTCAACCTGTATTGAAATTAGTACAGTTGTGTTCTTTAGGTCTTGCCAGAAGGCTGAATGCAAAAGTATTAATTGCAAGTACTTCTGAGGTTTATGGTGATCCGGATATTCATCCACAGCCAGAAACATACTGGGGCCATGTTAATCCAATAGGTAAGGATAAATTATATTATTTACATTAGTATAACATTACTATTTATTCAACGTTATCTCTGAATCGGCACAAGGACAGGTTGAAGATAAAAATATTGTTCATACTCATATCACGTCAAAGGCTCCAAAAGTATGTTATTTTGGCAATATTTTTCATCTAGTTCAAAGAAAATAGACTAAATATACTGATCTGTAAAAAGTTTCTCTACATTCAGAATAAAAAGTCACTGGTCAGCCTTCCTTTCATTTAAATGCCAATTGCAAAAACCTACCTGATTTTTCTGGAAAATAATTCAGTAAGAGACCAACATCAGGTAATTTTTTTTTATTGGACTCTAAGAAAGCCCAATGTAGAATAAAGTCGAGAGGAGTAGTAAGTAACACCTCACCACCTTATTCAAATGACATACCCCCTGAAGCCTCTTTCAAGGCATTCTTGGGCGCAAATTTCTATAGCATGGGTTTCTGCCTAGGGATTTTGAGAGACTAAAATTAGAACCTGTTACTCCCACTCCAGCCCTTCCGTCCATTTTGGAACCATCAGTGTATAATACTGATGCATTCCTTTATAGTTGAGGCCCGTTCTTTGTTTATAACCACTTCATAATTTACTTCAAAGTCGTGCCTAGCTGGCATAATATCAGATGGCTTGTACCTGGATTCTATGGGAATTTTTCCAGAATCCTCAGATGTCCAATCAGATTTCCAGCCTTCAAGTTTGTTGCCTGTTGCAGTCTGAAGGCACTTTTGTCCGCTTCTTTCATTACACGCAAGTGCAGTGGCGGAAGATTCAGCATTACCTCTAGTGCTGCAGTGGGGCACGTGAATATTGCCCCTGTGATTCCCAGACAGGCTAACCGCTGCACTTTCTGCAGCTTGATTTGTGCCGAGTGCTGTTAGGTTTTTGGCCACCATACTAATGAGGCAAGGGTGACCATGGGTTTGATAATAGTTTGATATAACTAATCATCACCTATAAATCTATATATATAAAAATGAATCTCGATTCTTTGTAAGCGCAAAACGTGAGAAAGGGTGTTTTTTTTTATGTTTTTAATAGCCCAAGGTTTGTTTTTATGGAAAGAATAATTGGAAAAGTTATTTATATAAAAAAACGGGAATATGGGATAACAGGAAAACTGGATAACGGGAAAACACGAGATAACGGGATAAGGGGAAAACGGGATAAGGGACAAACGGGAAAAGGGAATAACAGGATAACGGGAAGCGGGCAGAGTCAAAATCATAACCTAGATGGAACAACACAAAGAAAAACATAGGAAATAATAACTTTTTAACAAAACATTAAACCGACAAAAAACTGAAAAGCTAAAAATAAACCGTCTTAGTCTCAATAACTAAGCTCCTAAACTAATGTAAGTAACTAATTTTGAGTCGGCGCCAAACAAACGAGCAAATGAGTTAGGTAAAGCATAAAATGATGGCATCGAGATGTGAGGTGACATTTTGATAATTTTTTTGAAGTGATTTAATGATCTTTGTTGATTGTTTGTTTGGCGCCGACTCAAAATTAGTTACTTACATTAGTTTAGGAGCTTAATTATTGAGACTAAGACGGTTTATTTTATTTTTTGCTTTTCAGTTTTTCGTCGGTTTAATTTTTTGTTAAAAAGTTATTATTTTTAAAATTTTTGTGGCTGAAATCAACTAATTACTACCTATTCAATTTTTATTTCTTCCGAAATACTTACTTACCCACCTTACTTGAACTATTAACAGTTAAATAATATGATTATCAACTTTAATTATTTATTGTTATATTATATAAATTATTTTTGATAGTTCTGGTTAGTTTATTTAATCCATCCTTTCATAGACGGATTGTGACGGGTGTAGGAGAACAAAAATAATGACAATAGCAATCTGTCAATGTCAACTACATATGTGTGAAAAATCAATCATCCCCTATTTTTCTACCCATAGGGGTGGATTATTTCATCCCAATTTGAATATGATCAACTATGAGGTATACACAAATCGGACAACCCAGTACAAAGTTATGCCTAATAGAATCGGTTGACAAACCAAAATTCAGAGGGTGAACGATCAATATCCTCCATTTTGCTACCCTTAGGGGAGGATTTTTCTTTTCAATTTCAAATGGGACCAACTTTAATGTGCACCCTATTCAATGAAAAAATAATCTTCGAAATCGAACTATTCTGTAAAAAGTTATCCGTGGTCATACATGTAAAAAAATATATATACGCGTCGACTAGAGAACCTCTTCCTTTTTGATTTCGTCGGTTAAAAAGAAATTCTACGCGATCGAGAGTTTTCAGCAAAAAAAATCAGGGAATATAGAAATTTGGACAGGACAACGTCTGTCGAGTCAGCTAGTAAATAATATATCTAAAACTTAGTTTCAGTGAAATTAATTTCGGGGGTAAACAAAATATATACTTTCAGGCCCAAGAGCATGTTACGATGAGGGGAAAAGATTGTCCGAAACATTGACATATGCTTATGCCAAACAGGAAAATATGCAAGTCCGTGTTGCAAGAATTTTCAATACGTACGGCCCCAGAATGCATATGAATGACGGAAGAGTGGTGTCAAATTTCATACTGCAAGCACTTCAAGATGATAAAATCACAGTAAGTCAAGAAATAATTTTACCCACCTGCTGAACACAAATAGATAGTTTGCACACTCAAATACTTTCGTCGTAGGCTCATTTTTCTCCCCTCTCTTCTTGCAATAAAAACAGTTCTAATTATATTTTGTCATGATTTGGGGGCTTAAATTAGACCGCATTCAAAAAGTTCATATTTATGATGGTTCAAAATGTACAGTCCGATGTAATCGTCTTCCTTGGGGAAAAGCCTCTGTAAAATTTTAGAGCAGTTCTAGGAAATTTATTACCTAGTGAATGAAGCTCCGAAGAGCCTTACGTAATTGAATCGTATGCAAATTAATTTCATGGATTTGATTGTTTATAAGTGTTCACATAGTAGGAATACTCTGATGATTATCACACATGATGCAGTGAATGAAAGTATCTAGTGTCTTTTTTGTTATTTTTGCAATTTTGTGATGAGACTTGAACCAAAAAAGTCAGTCGTAACACCACCAACTTTGGTGGCAGTGCCTTGCAAAAGTGCCTTCACTTACATTAGATTTGAAGCGCGTTTCCTCAAAATGAATTAGGTATTTATTTTGGTATATATTTCTTCCTTTTCAATTTTCTTACTTCTGGTGGGGGACAAAGTACTGAAAATTTAAAAATGATATGAATTGTTTTTATTTGTTTGATTTTTTTATCCAGTTTTAAATGGGAACTCATATAGATAAATGAGGCAGAAGCTGTTTTCCAACAAGAGGTGCTCATCAGAAATCACTTGTAACATTGATGCAAGAGTGGCATCACATTTACTGAGACTCATTAATATATGAAAAAAATAAGCATAATTATCAAAATGCTGCTTTTTGCCTCTTATATAAAACAATTTTTTTGTTAATTCTCCAATTTCTCGAAACTATAATGACTGCCCAAGTCCCATTATTTATAATTTAGATTTTTTTACATGATCTGACTATATTCAGTATCAACTAGTAATTGAGTAAATGTTTTTTTGAAGGTGTATGGATCTGGAGAACAAACAAGGTCTTTTCAGTATGTTTCTGATCTGGTTGAGGGGCTAGTGGCCCTTATGAATTCCAATTTTACTGATCCCGTCAACTTGGGAAATCCAATAGAACACACCATTAATGGTAAGTAGAAATCAACCACTTCCTAATATGATCATCTTGGATTATAATAATTTTCAGTATTTAATTCATCCTTTTATGAAAATTATATGTTTTAATGAAACGTTTGTCTTTTGTCCATGATTTGCTCGAAACTATATTTGTAGTATTGTTCTAAGGTGAATGTCTTGAAAATTCCTGACAATAGTATATGGTGTAATTTGGGTTAAATGTGATATCTTGTGTGGCGTTCACACTTGAACAAAACATCTAATTTATTCATATCATAAAAGTAAGAGTTAAAAAAAGTGATTTGTTGAAAATATGCTTTAGCCGGGGAAGTAGTTGTTTTCTGTTAGACATTCACGAAAAATAACTTCATTTTTATCGTGGATTTTTCAATTCACAAAAAAAAATTTTTATTCAATTGAGAATGTTTTCCTTTTCAACTTAAAAAAAAGTGTTTTCAACCATCTTGTTTCCTTAATTTGTATACCTAATATCAATCGCTATACCTAATATCAATTGTAAATTTTTCAACTATATATATGGAATCTTTGTAACTATTTTTCCTCCCTGAACCCTTATTACTTGCAGTTGTATTTTTTCTAATATTTCTAATTATGCCATAGATCAATTCTTGAAGCAAACTCTCCAAGAGAAGAATTCCTTTTTAACCGACAAAACCAAAAAAGAGGAGGTTCTCTAGTCGACGCGTATATATTTTTTTTATGTATGATCATGCATAACTTTTTACTGAGCCGATTCCGATACTTATTTTTTCAGTGGATAGGGTGTACTTCGAAGTTGGTCCCATTTGAATTTAAAAGATAAAATCCTCCCCTAAGGGTAGCAAAATGAAGGATTCTATCAGGCATAACTTTGTACTAGGTTCTTCGATTTGGATGATTCTTTTTTTATTAGATAGGTTATACCTTATAATTGATAATATTTGGATTTTAAATGGAATTATCCACCCTTACGGGTAGTAAAATAGGGAATAATTTATTTTTCACTTGTAAACATTGGCACACATATGTAGTTGACAATGACAGATCACTAATGTCATTATTTTTGTTCTCCTACATCCGTCACAATCATTATATTCTATGAGAGGATGGAATGATATACAAAGTAATGAAATAAACTAACCAGAACAACAAAAATAATTTATATTACAACAAATAGTAAAAGTAGATAATCATATTATTTAACTGGTAATAGTTGAAGTAAGGTGGGTAAGCAAGTATTTTGGAAGTAATAAAAAAACAAGTAGGTAGTAATTAGTAGATTTCAGCCACAAAAAATTGAAAAATACTTTTTAACAAAAAATTAAACCGACGAAATATGGAACTGAAAAGAAAAAATAAAATAAATCTTTTTAGTCTCAATAACTAAGCTCCTAAACTAATGTAAGTAACTAATTTTGAGTCGGCGCCAAACAAACAATCAACAAAGATCATTAAATTACTTCAAAAAAACTATCAGAATGTCACCGCGCAACTCGATGCCACCATTTTATGCCTTATCTAATTCATTTGCTTGTTTGTTTGGCGCCGACTCAAAATTAGTTAATTACATTAGTTTAGGAGCTTAGTTATTGAGACTAAGAAGGTTTATTTTATGTTTTACTTTTCAGTTCCGTATTTCGTCGGTTTAATTTTTTGTTAAAAAGTTTTTATTATATATTTGTTCTGGAATGATTTTTACTGGATTTGTTCAATAATAAGATCAAAAAAATCAGCTACCTCATTGAAGACTATAACCTATTAATATATAAAATATCAGATATTTAGAAAATTTGTTTTGGTCTTTGTGATTGTCACATAAATATGCAAGAAATTATTTTTATTCGCTTATGAGAAAACGAACTCTTGTTTTTATTTTCCAATATTTTCATTAACGATGACAATATATATATTCATTTTTTCAGAATTTGCAACGATAATTAAGACACTTGTTGGAGGTGTGAGTAAAATAACACATGTAAGTGAAGTAGAGGATGATCCTCAGAGGAGGAGACCAGATATATCTAGGGCTAAAAAATATTTAGACTGGGAACCAAAAGTCAGTCTTGACGTGGGGCTTCAAAAGACTGTTGAATACTTCAGACAAGAGTTGAAAAGGTTTAGACATACGCCTAGAAACAAATTCATCATTGCTGAACATCTTTAACTGAGTATACACTTTTAAATCATTTGATATTTTTATGGCTGTTTGTTTTTATCATTGTTGTTGAATAAAGTTTTATTTTATAATTACCCGAGGTTTTACTGAAAAAATCACATATAGGCCTAATGTTTAGAAGAATATAGAAAAGTGAAACATGACTTGTTCATTATCTTTGGTGGAGTAGATAACAAAGCAACTTAAACTCAATGACAAGCAAAAAGTATGGAACATATGGAGAAAAAAATATACATAAGAAAATATTCTTTGTGAGTGTAGTCCTCTATCATTTGAAAGTGTGGTATGGTTCAATTCATTGGAAATGGTTCAATTCATTGGGAATGAAAGGAACGTGAGTATTGCATTATTGCCGAATTTTATAACTGAAACCCTATTCGTAGTTTTAGTGTATATCATTGCATTATATTGTATTTATTGCCTTTAAAATCTATTTTGTGGTTCTGCTTTGCAGATTTAATATGTATATATGTTATTTTATACTATGATTTAAATGTAGCCTTCGACTGGACTTATGTTCTCTAAAAATAAATAATTTATTTTTTATATATAAAACGCATGTATTATTTTTGCATTTTGTTTTTAAATTGTTGTATTTAAATTTTATAATGTGATGAGTTAGTACTACCTTGTTTGTTTGTATGCTTTGTCGACACAATTAATGTTCTATGACAATAAAACATTTCTGATTCTGATAGTGAAAATGGAATATTAATTTAGTAGACATTCTCAATTTCCGCATCGAATGGATCGAGTCTCACAAATAATGGGTCTTTTTAACCGACGAAATATAGAACTGAAAAGTAAAAAATAAAATAAACCTTCTTAGTCTCAATAACTAAGCTCCTAAACTAATGTAAGTAACTAATTTGGAGTCGGCGCCAAACGAACAATCAACGAACATCATTGAATTACTTCCAAAAAATTATCAGAATGTCACCGCGCAACTCGATGCCACTATTTTACGCCTTACCTAAATCTTTTGCTTGTTTGTTTGGCGCCGACTCAAAATTAGTTACTTACATTATTTTAGGAGCTTAGTTATTGAGACTATGAAGGTTTATTTTATTTTTTACTTTTCAGTTCCGTATTTCGTCGGTTCAATTTTTCGTTAAAAAGTTATTATTTTTCAGTTTTATGTGGCTAAAAAAGAATCATCCAAATCGGGTAACCCAGTACAAAGTTATTTCTGATAGAAACGGTTAATGGACCAAAATTCAGAGGGTGAACGATCGTTAATGGGCCAAAATTCAGAGGGTGAACGATTGATATCCTCCATTTTGCTACCCTTGGGGTGGCATTCTTTTTCAATTTGAGATGGGACCAACTTTGAAGTACACCCTATCCATTGAAAAAAAAAACATCGTAATCGGACTACTCTATGGAAAGATATGCGTGGTATGTTGGCTGAAATCTACTAACTACTACCTACTTAATTTTTAATCACTTCCAAAATACTTACTTACCTAGCTTACTTCAACTATTGACTATTAAATAATATGATTATCTACTTTAACTATTTATTGTTATATAATATAAATTATTTTGAAAGTTCTGGTTAGTTGATTTCATCACTTTGTATATAATTCCATCCTTTCATAGAATGTAATTATTATTGTGACGGATGTAGGAGGATCTGTCAATGTCAACTACCCAAGTAGCATTTCAAGTGGACGGAACGTAGCGGCCACGATTCTGGAAAACTTTGAAGTGTTTGGCCACTGCCACGTAATATACACGGTTCTATCACGTGGCGGCTACCAAAATGGGGAACACTTTTTTGGTGGCTGCTACGTTCCTGGATCTCAGATAGCCACATTCCAACCACGTTGTGGTCACCTGGCAAAAACGTGGATATGTAGTGGCCGACACTAGACACGTTAAACAACTGACTGTGTTTGTGTAAATGATATGCAGCTCGATCTCTGTTCAGCAACATATTTTTGTGATAAATGTTCCTCATTCTTCCATTTTGCCTGATTCATTTCTAACACTCTATCAACTTTGAAAATATATAACATAAACATACAAACGTGTAAGTAAGTATATTCTGTTTTTTTCCTAAAAATCATTGAATACAAATGCTTTTAATACCTGAAAGACGATTGGTAGACTTCTAAAGAACATTATAATTGCATTATTACCGAATTTTATAACTGAAACACAATTCCTAGTGAAAATGGAATTTTAATAAAATGAGTATTGCATTCTGGATTTTCGCTTCAAACGGATCAAGTTTCACAAGTAACTGTTTCTCTAAGAGGCAAATAAGACTTTTTTGCCTTCAAAAAGTGAGAAATCTGTATTTGAAATAAGTTTTTTTTGTTCTGCCATCTAGTATGCAAAGCGTAAAGTTTTCAGAACTCATTAGTAGACTGGGAGATAGAAACCTTTCAAAGTTTTCTCGCGTACTATAGATCAAGTCACTCTTGTGAGGGGAAGATGGAACCATCGGAAAATATGAAAAACTGTTTTTTTCCTAAAAATCATTGGGTACAAATGCTTTTAATACCTGAAAGACGATTGGTAGACTTCTAAAGAACGTTATTATTGTATTATTGCCGAATTTTATAACTAAAACACAATTCCTAGTGAGAATGGAATTTTAATAAAATTAGTATAACATTCTGAATTTTCGCATCGAACGGATCGAGTCTCACAAATAACTGTTTCTCCGAGAGGTCAAATAAGTCTTTTTCGCCTTTAAAAAGTGAGAAATTAATGTTTCCGGGAAAACGTTTTTTTTTGTACTGCCATCTAGTAAAAAGTTTTCAGAACTCATTAGTTGACCGGAAGATAGAAACCTTTCAAAGTTTTCTGGCGTACTGAAGATCAAGTTCATCTTGTGAGGGGAAGATGGCACCATCGAAAAAATATGAAGAAATCGTTTTTTACTCAATATCATTGAATGCAAATGCTTTTAATACCTGATAGGCGATAGGTAGGCTTCTAAAGAACGTTTGTATTGCATTATTGCCGAATTTTATAACTGAAACACAATTCGTAGTGAAAATGGAATTTTATTAAAATTAGTAGAGCATTCTGAATTTTCGCATCAAACGGATCGAGTTTCACAAGTCAGTGTTTCTCTGAGAAGTCAAATAAGACTTTTTCGCCTTTAATAAGTGAGAAATGTATGTATCTGAAAAAATTTTTTGTTCTGCCATCTAGTATGCAAAGCGTAAAGTTCTCAGAACTCATTAGCAGACCGGTAGATAGAAACCTTTCAAAATTTTCTCGCGTACTAGAGATCATGTTCATCTTGTGAGGAGAAGATGGCACCATCGAGAAAATATGAAAAAATGGTTTTTTTCTCAAAATTATTGAATACAAATGCTTTAAATACCTGATAGGCGATAGGTAGGCTTCTAAACAACGTTAGTATTGCATTATTGACGAATTTTATAACTGAAACACAATTCCTAGTGAAAATTGAATTTTAATAAAATTAGTATACATTCTGAATTTTCGCATCGAATGGATCGAGTCTTGCAAATGACTGTTTCTCCGAGAGGTCAAATAAGACTTTTTCGCCTTTAAAAAGTGAGAAATGTATCTGAAAAAATGTTTTGTTCTGCCATCTAGTGTGCAAAGTGTAAAGTTTTCAGAACTCATCAGTAGACTGGGAGATAGAAACCTTTCAAAGTTTTCTCGCGTACTAAAGATAAAGTTCATCTTGTGAGGGGAAGATGGCACCATCGATAAGATATGAAGAAATCGTTTTTTTCTCAAAATCATTGAATACAAATGCATTTAATACCTGATAGGCGATATGTAGGCTTCTAAAAACGTTAGTATTCATTATTGACGAATTTTATAACTGAAACACAATTCGTAGTGGAAATGGAATTTTAATGAAATTAGTAAAGCATTCCGAATTTTTGCATCGAACAGATCGAGTCTTCCAAATAACTGTTTCTCTGAGAGGTCAAATAAGTCTTTTTCTTCTTTAAATAGTGAGAAATTTATGTATATGTGAAAACTATTTTTGTGCTGCCATCTAGTATGAAAGCGAAAGTTTTAGAACTCATTAGTAGATAGAAACCTTTCAAAGTTTTCTCGTACTAAAGATCAAGTTCATCTTGTGAGGGAAGATGGCACCATCGAAAAATATGAAGAAATCGTTTTTTCTCAAAATCATTGAATACAAATGCATTTAATACCTGATAGGCGATATGTAGACTTCTTAAGAACGTTGGTATTGCATTATTGACGAATTTTATAACTGAAACACGATTCGTAGTGGAAATGGAATTTTAATAAAATTAGTATAGCATTCTGAATTTTTGCATCGAACAGATCGAGTCTTGCAAATAACTGTTTCTCTGAGAGGTCAAATAAGTCTTTTTCGCCTTTAAATAGTGAGAAATTTATGTATATGTAAAAACTGTTTTGTACTGCCATCTAGTATGCAAAGCGTAGAGTTTTCAGAACTCATTAGTAGACTGGGAGATAGAAACCTTTAAAAGTTTTCTCGCGTACTAAAGATGAAGTTCATCTTGTGAGGGAAAGATGGCACCATCGAAAAAATATGAAGAAATTTTTTTTCTCAAAATTATTGAATACAAATGCATTTAATACCTGATAGGCGATATGTAGGCTCCTAAAGAACGTTAGTATTGCATTATTGACGAATTTTATAACTGAAACACAATTCGTAGTGGAAATGGAATTTTAATAAAATTAGTATAGCATTCTGAATTTTTGCATCGAACAGATCGAGTCTTGCAAATAACTGTTTCTCTGAGAGGTCAAATAAGTCTTTTTCGCCTTTAAATAGTGAGAAATTTATGTATATGTAAAAACTGTTTTTGTACTGCCATCTAGTATGCAAAGCGTAAAGTTTTCAGAACTCATTAGTAGACTGGGAGATAGAAACCTTTCAAAGTTTTCTCGCGTACTAAAGATGAAGTTTATCTTGTGAGGGAAAGATGGCACCATCGAAAAATATGAAAAATCGTTTTTTTTCAAAATCATTGAATACAAATGCTTTAATACCTGATAGGCGATATGTAGGCTTCTGAAGAACGTTAGTATTGCATCATTGACGAATTTTATAACTGAAACACAATTCGTAGTGAAAATGGAATTTTAATAAAATTAGTATAGCATTCTGAATTTTTACATCGAACGGATCGAGTCTTGCAAATAACTGTTTCTCTGAGAGGTCAAATAAGACTTTTTCGCCTTTAAAAGTGAGAAATGTATCTGAAAAATATTTTTTTGTTCTGCTATCTAGTATGCAAAACGTAAAGTTTTCAGAACTCATCAGTAGACTGGGAGATAGAAACCTTTCAAAGTTTTCTCGCGTACTAAAGATGAAGTTCATCTTGTGAGGGGAAAGATGGCACCATCGAAAAAATATGAAGAAATCGTTTTTTTCTCAAAATCATTGAATACAAATGCATTTAATACCTGATAGGCGATATGTAGGCTTCTAAAGAACGTTAGTATTGCATTATTGACGAATTTTATAACTGAAACACAATTCGTAGTGGAAATGGAATTTTAATAAAATTAGTATAGCATTCTGAATTTTTGCATCGAACGGATCGAGTCTTGCAAATAACTGTTTCTCTGAGAGGTCAAATAAGTCCTTTTTCGCCCTTAAAAAGTGAGAAATTTATGTATCCGAAAAAACCTTTTTGGAAGGAAGTTAACGCGGCTTGCGGTAAGTGTTGACCAGTAGAAATTGTCACATTAGAAACAAGCTTTATGCCCCCTCCATACGACTTTCTCTCTCTTTATATTATATACGAGTCTGTGTGACTAGCATCTAGCCCTTGCTCATACGATTCCGAAGGTATACGAAACCGTGCGAACTGCTGTTCTGCTTGCGGGGAAATTTAAAATGTTACATATGCGAATACAAGTCGGATATTGAGCGGTAATACGTAGAAGATATATATTTGTTTCTTTTTTATTTCTATATAACAGGTGTTTAGATGAATATATCCTTTGTTGAATATCATTTCTTATGTTTTTTGTATGCCGAAGTTGTATTAATGGTTTACATTGATGTGGCACGTCAATTTGATATAATATAACAAATAGTATGATCAGGAATAAAATTCCTTTTACTGTGGCAGAGGAGTTTGGAAAAAGGATATATAGGTATAGTATTGCTTGGTATTACGTGACGATTTCTACCAGTCAACACCTACCGCGCGCCGTATAAGGGAACTTTGTTCCTGACGGCCGTCCCCTGACCGCACACGATTTTTTTTTGTTTCTGTATTGTTATGAAATATAATTTCAAAAAATTGTTAGGCCGGTGACATGGGTATTTTTTGTTAAAAAATAATTGCACTTGGACGAAACGTCTCCTAGATATTTTTTCTCTCTCGATGACAAGAATGATTTAGTTAAATACTATTTGTTTTCAACCATTAAAATTCGAAAGAGTGTTCTAATCCGTGTTTAATTTTTAATAGCAATTATGTTGAAATATTAGTTCAGAGTCTTGTCATTGCAGGAAATGTAGTTGATGATTATGAGAAAAGTAAGAAATGTCATATAAATATTTATTTTACATAATGAAAATATTTACAGAATATAAAACGTGTTATTTTCTTAATTCAGTCCATTTTTACATTTTTATACAAGTCTGGCCCAGTTTAGGACCAGTTGGTGCAAATCAGGTACTCAGCAATTCAAAGAAGCAAAAAATCAAAACCCCTTAACAAAATGGCAATTTTTCTTTTACAATTGTTTACATTCAAATTCCCTATTTTTTAAAGCAAGTATATGGTTTGATAAAAGATAAAGTTCATGGGCAATTTTGCGAAATAAATCAGTATACAAAAATAGAACTCCCAAAAATTCTCAGAATTCAAATCGTAAAACATTTATTATCAATAACAAAAAACAAATGATTATAGTAGGAAACAATATATGATTAATAAAGTGGGTGGGAAGGATTTCCGGACTAGTTAGGTACAAAACTAGGGTAAGCAAGCTTTCGGAAATGTTTATTTCCATCATCATGGAAACTACAATAGATGAAAAACCAATGGTAATACATATTCAAGTACGAAACATTATGCTACTCACAACTTTGTTGAGGTTGGTTTCTATGATGTTAAATATATTCATCTAACATAGTAATACAAAAGAAGAATGTAAATCCAAGAATAAAACAATGTTCAAAGTTAATAAAACACGCATTAAAATTATATAAATATAACTATCTAGTCAATGTGGTGTGACTAGTGAAACTGACATGATAGGAATAATTCCCGCAATTTTATTTAATCCAATGACACCTGACAGGTGTCACTTGGAAATTATTACAGAGTTACCAACTGTTGGATTAGTACCAACTGTTTTTTACCAAGTGGCGGTTCTATTATTTCATATTGTATTGTTGCCATGATTTGGATTGATATCTAAAGAAAATAAATAAGAGTAGATCTCACTCAAATGGTTTGGCTCATATCACAGTCTATGAAAGTGAACTTGATAAAACAAATGAAATTAAGAGTACTGGAAATATCAGATCCAAAATTCCACAAACAAAATTTAAATATTCTCTTCAACCTTATTTTAGAAAATTAATATCCAATAACATACTTTATAATACATCTCACTTAGAAGTACTAGCTTCAAACAATAATAACTCTGGCATTGTCTCAAACAACAACGAAACTAACACTACCCCTACAAGTTTTATTAAAACACATCAAAATTGTGAATTCCGGGTTATGAAATAATCTGGAGAATTTAGGAGTTTGTGGAAATTTGGATCTGAGATTTTTAGTACACTTAATATATTGTTTTGCCAAGTTCACTTTCATAGACTGTTGTGATATGAGTGATAATTCATTTCCCAAGAAAACAATTGCATCAATAAAAAAAAACAGAAATAGCGGGAATTATTCCTAATCCGTCAATTTCACTAGTCACACCAGGATTCGACTTCCTGCTGTCGCGAGAGACAGATATCGACAACGTGGCAGGAAGTCAGGTTAATGTGAGTTATTGTATAGCCGTTCCACTTGCATCGCAAAGTTATTTTATTGTTGTTTTGAACATTTGTAGTATTATTTCGAGTGAGACAATCCCGGGTGCCCCCCGAAAGGAAATCAAAGCCCCAGAATTCATTCTGGGGTGAATTGGATTTCCAAGACTAGAGAATTATCCGTAATGGATAGGCCATAAAAAACAAGCAAGCAACTAGTCACACCACACAGACTAGACAGTTATATTTATTTTGAATTGACGCGACCGATACTTGATGAGAATCTATAATTAAAATAAACTAAAAAATACTTCACTACGATTTTCACAAAAATTGGTTTACAAAACCCACGACACGTGTTTATAGCTATAGTATAGCGAAACACGCGTCGTGGGTTTTGTAAACCAATTTTTGTGAAAATCGTAGTGAAGTGTTTTTTAGTTTACTTTAAGTTATATTTATATAATTTTAAACAATTTTAGTGGGTATTTTATCGACTATGAACTTCGTTTTATTCTTTGATTTTTATTCTTAATAAGTCATTTTCACTTGGAATATTCACTAACATTAAAAAATCCAAAGGAATACCAATTTTTAAAAACAAAGGATCCGCTAATGATATAAAAAACTATAGATTAATTTGCATCCAAAATCATATTTCAAAAATTTTTGAGTCAGCATATTGTCAACGGTTAACAAATTACTTGGAATGTTTCAAGCTTATTCCTGATATACAACATGGTTTTAGAGAAAAAAAGTCCACCACAACTGCTATTCATGATATAATGAAATTTTTGTACGAAGCACTCAATAATAAAGAAAATGCACTATGTCTTTTTTATGACCTGACACGACACGACCGACCGAGATCTATTACTGCTTAAATTAGAGGCTGTCGGTGTGCGTGGGGTACCTCTTGACTGGGCGAAGTCTTATCTATCTGAGCGTACGTACACAAATAACAATGTATGACAACTCAAAATCACAAACAAGAGAATCTAACCTAGGAGTACCCCAAGGCTCAATATTGGGACTCTTGTTCTTTATAATATTCACATCAGACATAAAAAAATACTGCAACTATCCTGAACAAATCTTACTGTATGCTGATGATACTAATATTTTGATGTCAAACATCGACATTGAACAATTAATTGTGAATAGTAATGGAGCCTCTAGTGAGCTTTATGAATATAGTACTCAGAACGGTCTGCAATTGAATGTGACGAAAACATATTTTATGCAGTTTTTACCAAGGAATGTTACACCTGACCAAAATCTTTACCTACATATCAATAGAAAATCAATTGAAGCTACAGAAACAATGAAATTTCTAGGTGTTACACTTGACCAAAAATTAACATGGGAGGCCCATATAAAAAGTGTATGCTCCAGACTAAGCACATGTTGTTACATGATAAGGCGGCTCAGAGACTCTGTTTCTTTTAATGTACTTAAATTACTATATTACGGGCTTGTTCAGTCAGTTCTACAATATGGATTAGTATTCTGGGGTTCCTCGTCACATGCCGATAAGGCATTCAGAGCACAGAAAAAATACTAAGAGTTCAATGTCCATCCACTGTCAACATGTAAAGACCTATTTAAAAGATCGCAAACACGAACTTTGCCCGGCTTATACATATTTCAAATAATTATCTATATTAATGAAAATAAAAACAGGTTCAAGAAAAATGAGGACTTGCACTCGCATGACACACGAATGAAAGGAAGTCTACACCAGAGTTACTCACGATTACAAATCTGCCAGAACTCGCCTGACTACATAGGAGTTAAATTATACAATAAATTCAAATGTATCTGTGAGCTTAAACAATATACCTGTATTATGTCTAACATGTCATTTAGCATTGAACTCAAACGTTTTCTGACAGAACAAATATTTTATAGTATAGAAGAGTTTCTCAACTTTTAAAATGTATTTTGTTTCTCAACTTTTAAAATGTGTTTCGTTTTTAATATAAATTTTTAATTTTTTTAATTATTAACTTTAATTTTACTTGTATTTTAACTGATGTTAATTATCTAAAATGCATACCTATTTACATCCCATTTTTCTGACTGGTCCGATAAAGATGCATCTGTCTTTGATCTTTGTTGATTGAATATTTATGTATTTTTTTGTGATGAATAAATTGATTCTGATTCTTCTTTTGTATCACTATGTTAGATGAATCATCATTGAAACAAACCTAAACAAAGTTGTAAGTAGCATAATGTTTGGTACTTGAATATGTATTACCATGGGTTTTTCATCTATTATAGTTTCCCAGATGATGGAAATAAACATTTCCAAAAGCTTGGATAAACCTTAATACATACATATATATATAGTCTGATTTACAACATGCGGAAAATGAAATGCTATATTCACCGTCTTCGATGTGGAAAAGCCTCTGCAAAATTTTAGGACAATCCTAGGAAATTTACTGAATTATTCGACATCAAAACCTCCAATGATTCGCTACCGAATGGAGCTCCGAACAGCCGTACGCCATTCCATCGCTCGGTTAACAAGATGTGTTTTGTATGAAGGTATGTTTAAGTTATTGAATTGAGGAGATCGAAGAGAGAACTTTTCAAACACAAGCCAGGAGGTAAATGAAACAATTTGGGAAATGTCACTTATACCCGACGCAATGTCCCATCGGACAGTTCCGGATATAAGAGAGGGTGGTTTTAGTCAGTAGGAGTCCGACACTGTTGTTTTGCGATATACAATTATGAAAGTTTAAGTAAATTCCAAACTGAGATGAATTCTAGATTTAATAGTAGACATTCAATTGTGATACCTAGATTTAATTATACTAGTGTTGAGATCCTTAGTATATCTTGCCAAGATTTTTAATTTTTTACCGCAGGAGGTTAGTTGGGAAATTCGCAAAAGTAAAAAGAAATCTGAAACCTTGGTTTTCAAAAACTAACTTCGATTCAATATTTCTGTAATTGACTTTCTATTTATCCTTATCTATACATATATAATTCCATGTCCTGGCTGACTGATTCACTTCGCCCAGACCAAACCGCTGGACTTGAAAAACTGAAATTTTGACAGCTTATTCCTATGATGACATAGATAACCACTACGATAGGTTTTTTAACCGACAAAAAAAGGAGGAGGTTCTCTAGTCTAGCATAACTTTTTACAGAGTAGTCCGATTTTAATGATTTTTTTTACTGGATAAGGTATACCTTGAAATTAGTCCCATCTAAATTTGAAATCCACCCCTAAGGGTAGAAAAATAGGGGATGATGGAGTTTTCTCCTGTGAACCGATTTTGTTGAAACTTGGCACACGTATGTGGTACTGAAGACACTACAACATGATGGAGACCTGGAGTCAATTAAGTAGGGAGTACCAGCTACGATAATATACGTAAAAAACGTGTGCAAATCAGTGGCGTTCTATCCCTGGAACTCGTATGGAGTCATTTTTCGTTTTCCCTATATACATTAGATTTGAAGCCGTAGACGGCACATTGCTTCAAAATAAATAGAGTATTTATTTTTTATTTTTCAATTTTCTTTATGCCTTTCGCGGGGACTCTGTACTGAATAATTTTCCGTATGTTGTGGTAAACAGGCTGTATATAATATATATAGTTTGCTTGAAGCAAGTTGATACCCTAAGGAAACAATTCACACAATGGGAGAGTACAAATTCAAAACAATTGAGAGATTTCCCAAGGGAATACATTGTTTAAATTGATTTTGAATCTGCATATGTAGTGTTAGTGAGAGGAAACCACAAACTCTTTGAAGCAATTGCTCAAAATTTAAGAATATCAAAATGTGATTTTATTTACTGTATTTCTATTGCATCTGTGGTGAAATGCATGTGAGATGAAGCTTCAAATCCTCATTACCTCGCTTTACTATATTTATATTCAAAACATTTCATTAATGGAACTACTTACTAGTAATCAACTAAAAATGACTAAAATAAAATAATTAAATTTCAAGGGGTGGTTTGTCCTAAATAGATTTAATGCTTTATGTATTCAAATTCAAATACTAATCTTCAGCGTTCTTCGGTGGGGAATTTATCTCTGCTGAATTTTATTTTAGTTTGTTTGCAATAATTCCAATTCATGCAACAAATTATAACTTATGGAAATAATCTTGTACAGTACTGATCCTGATATTGCACACTGGACAGTTTTCAATGCCCATTTGAGAGAATTCAAATATTTTTAAAACCAATACCGAATAACACCATTCAGTTGAAGTGGAATTTGAACTGGAATGGACTTCCGTGGAAACTTTGGAAATGGTGGAAATTGGGCGTTCCTCCTCTACCTGATTCTGGATCCAGTGGATCTTCCCCATTATCAAACTGCCTTCTTTTCTCTTCATCTGTCAGAACCTGAAACAGATTTCAATAAATCCATAATTTTCAAATGAAATTTTCTATGAAATTGAGAAAACAGATCCTATATCAATCCAACTACAGTTCCTGTACCTTTTTTATTTACAAGCTTTTATGTAGTTTCACCTGTCCCGAAGGGTGTAATCAAATTGTCACTGACTCGATAGAAAAGCTACCCGCTCAACCACGAATCAAATGATGCACGTATTTGAAAGGAGATTGGAAATCTTTAATGCTGCAAAACAGCTTAAAATATGGCACAAATACACATAAAACTTTCAGTAACTGACTGACAACTGTAACTTCAATTTCACCTCTCTATCTATTATCCTTTTTTTATATACAATGAGAATCCTCAAAGTGGGTACCTATATATCTACAGGGATATGTATATCAAAACCAACTAGGAAATGTTATGTTTTCCACATTCTCCCACCTGAGGAACTATAACAAGAGTGACTCAAATTCAAAATGATACATTTCTAACAACACAAATCACAATTGTAACATCTTAACTCGTACAATAACTACTCGAATTGGCCGGGTTTGTAAGCCACCAAAACGTTATTGTTAATTATGATTTGTGTATCATTTTGAATTTGAGTCACTCTTGTTATAGTTCCTCAGGTGGGAGAATGTGGAAAACATGTGAAATTTGGCAGGTGTTCATAGTTCCCGTGACAATGCATTATGGAATTTTTGTTAGAGAAAAAACAAAATGGCGGCACCAAGATGGCCGACGATCTCTGTGAATATGGTCCGATTCTATTCAAAATTGGTATGTGGGGGATTTTGGGGTCCGAGATTTGTAATTATGGTCCGATTCGATTCAAAATTGCTATGGGGGTTTTTGGGGACGAAGATTAGTAAATTTTCGTCAAAATTCATAAAATCAAAATGGCGGCTCCAAGATGGCTGACGATCTCTTTGATTATGGTCCGATTCTATTCAAAATTGGTATGTGAGGGTTTACGGGGTCAAAGATTATGAATTCATAAATTCAAGATGGCGGACGAGTTTTGTAATTATGGTCCGATTCTATTTAAAATTGGTATGTGGAGGTTAGCAATCAATACCTAACTTGTTTCTTACATTTTAGTTTGTTTTATTTTTTCCGTAGTAAAGTTACAGTTTTTTAAACTTTTTATTTTATTTCTAACATTTTTGTTGTAACCTTTGATGCGACAAAAAGAAGAATGATATGATAGCGTGACTAATAGATCACAGTAGAAAATGAAAATATATTTAAAATCCGCGCTATCAAGGACACGACCGTCAACGACATCTGCCTTCACACACCTGACACATTCGGGTAGCAATCTCAGTGACATTAAATTTTATTAGAATTATTTTTTTGCACTGAATTTGTACCTTATTGGAGTTATTAATAATATGTGAGATTCTAAAATTACACGATTGATATTCAGAACTGTCGATAGAAAACGCTGGTACACCTAAAAAAACTAATCTTACATGCCACAGATATCAGTGAACTAAAGGAGGCGATAAGATCTATAAAAAATAAACAGTCTTTTGGAATCGACGAAACAATTTTTGAAAATCTTCCCATTGAAGCTTTGCATGCTTTGGTTGCGGTAATAAATCAATCTTTCGAGGATGGCATATTTCCATCCTTCCTAAAAACATCGGTCGTTATTCCACTTCACAAGGGTGGAGATCCAGAGGATCCCTCGAATTTTTGCCCCATTTCCCTCATTCCTTCGCTAGCAAAGTTGATTGAGAAACTGGTGAAAAATCGTTTAACTGAATTCTTGTTACGAAATAATATAATTAATAGTAAGCAGTTTGGGTTCCAATCCAAGAAGAGCACACATGATGCCATATTCTCATTCCTATATGAAGTATATAACAACATCAATACTAAAGATGTGACTGCAGCAGTTTTTTGTGATTTATCCAAAGCTTTTGACTGCGTAAATCATAAAATTCTGCTGCATAAGCTACATCATTATGGCATCAGTGGAAATACTCATAGATTAAGTCTACAACAACTTCGTCACCAGCTGACATAAACAGCGGAGTATCACAAGGATCAGTACTAGGCCCTATACTGATTCTACTGTACATAAACGATTTGGCTTCTATAGATATAAAAGGCCAATTCACACTATTCGCGGACGATACCACGATACTATGGACTGATAAAAATAGTTACGATCTTCACACAACTATCTGTTCGGATATTATTAAAATCAAAGATTGGTGCGACTCTAACCTCCTGTCTCTCAATATCTCTGAAACTAATATTGTATCATTCCGATGTAGTATTGACAACATACCTTTAACTTCAAAGTTTCATTGAGAACTTACGCCAAATTCCTTGGGGTTAGTATATATAATAAATTAAAATTTTATGATCAAATTGCATCTCTTAATAAAAAACTTTCTTCAGGATGCTATGCAGTTAGAGTTACCTCAAATGAATTGGGCTTAACTGCAGCAAAAAGCGCTTATTACGCATTAATAGAGTCACACTTAAGATTTGGAATCCTATTCTGGGGCATTTGTACTAAAACCCAAATTGAGTCAGTTTTTATTCTACAAAAAAGAGCACTCAGATTCCTGTGCAGAGTCCGACGACGGGACTCTTGCAGGCCTTTATTTGCTATGAACAAGATTTTAACGGTATGCTATCTTCATTTTAGAATCAGTTTGTCTATTACACAAACACAAAACAAATTTTCCCTCTGCCACCTTTACCTATGCCACCCGACATTCCAATGATCTCAGACTACCTTTACCTACATCATCCCTCATTTAAGACTCGATTGTGTTTAATGGCCTCAAGATGTATAACCATCTACCACATCACTTGAAAACTTTGGATAACATTCTTTTCAGAAAAACTCTACAAGACCTCCTCAGTGTTAGACCCTATTATAGTCTGCAAGAGTTTTACAATGACAGTTTTTGAAAATATATTTATACCTTTTTACCTTTATACTCTTTTCTTTTATCATATTTTCATATTTTATAATTTTATACTTTGTAGTGCATGGTCTTTCTTTTTTTTTGTGTTGTTCTGTGCCCTACAATTTTAATTTTCTCGAGATACTAACAGACTGTTTCCATAAATAATTTTAATAACCACTTTTCCTTAATGATAAATTACTTTGTCAATAAGATTACTTTCTATGGACAATAAAGCATATATTATTATTATTATTCATAAATGCTAAAATGAAGTATAAAATTGTTTTTCTGTCGCTTGGTATATTTTTTTATATTTAATATTGTACTATATTTATGAACTCAGAATTTTCTCCCCTTTCATATAACATGAAAGAATTCAGGGACCCCCACTTTTTTTACGTAACATCCGTTATATTGATTTTATTCGTATAAAATGTAGCCTATGTTACTGGACGAATCGATTGACACCTCATTCATGAAAATCGGATAAGTAGTTTAGGCGCTACGGTGGAACATTCGTAAATACAAACACACATAGGCTGCTGAAATCATTACCTTTCCTTGTGCTGTAGTCGGGTAAAAAGCCGTGATTTATTTGTTATGATCAACATGCTATTCTCAGGGAGCAAAAGTAGTATAGGTTTATATTTAAAAAAAATCAACCACCCAGTGATCACAAAAAGTAAGTAGTGAAACATTAATAAAAGGTAAAGTACAATATTTATTCTCGAGGTGTTGGTTATTGCTATTGATGGTAAAATACTCACTTCTTTTGCTGCAGCAATGTCGATGAATTTTTTTTCGGCAATTTTTTTCATTTTTTCATCCATCTGGTAATTATCTGGATGCCACTTTTGTGCCATTTTCCTGTAGGCTTTAACAATTTCTCGCTTGCTCGCTGATCTTTTCACTTCTAAGATCTTGTAGTAGTCTCTCCTCTCAGCTTGTTTCTGACGATTTTCAGCCTTACCGAGTCCCTCTTTGGCTCTCTCAAAATGAGAATCTATCTCCAGAGCCGAACGATAATCTCTTATTGCATCATCGTAAAGCTCAGATTGTAAAAAAGCTTCGGCTCTATCACAGTAAATATTTGGATCATCATTATGGGCTAGAGCTTCAGTACAAATCGTAAGCGCTTCTGAGCTCTGTTCATCTTTGGAATAACATGTACAAAGCATTTTTTTACTCTCATATATAATGCTCTGGATATCCTTTTCATTTTTCAAAACCATATTAGCTCCATCTATACATTCTGCATAATTTTTGTTTTCCAATGCATCCTCTGCATACACTAAAAATTTCTCTATTTTCTTAATCTTCTTATAAAAAGGAAAACAGTCTTTGTGCTCTGGATCCAACTTCAAACATTCCCTAATTGATTTCAAAGCTTCAGTAGCTTGTCCTATTCTGTACAATAATTGTGCTAGCTTGAAATAACCATCAGTGTTATCACTTTGAAGTTTTGTGGCTACTTTGACATCAGATATTGCGGACATTTCATCTCCATTCTTCATGTGTAATTCCGAGCGGAAGTCGTACAATTCAGGAGCCCAAGGGCTGATTTCCAGTACTTCTGATAAATAGTGAATAGCAGAGCTGTAATCGTCACGTCCATAGTGAAATTCGGCACTTCGTTTACGTTCTTTTGCAGGATCAATTTTCTGTATAAGTTCGTTTGCTTCTACATTATAGGGATCAGCCTTCAACTGAAATTAAGAAATAATTATATCGAGGATACACATCACAACAATCATAAAGATAAGTTTACCTACATAGGAAACAAAAGAATTAAATAATCTTCCAGTTGCACAACCAAGTTTGGAAAAACAAGAACGGAAACTTTAATGGACGGTGTTCTTTTCCAATTTCTATAACTACAGCAGTTTTCTGATCATCATCAATTATACCTGACTGTATTTATTGATACTGGTTCCAGATATGGAAAATCACCCCTCGGGGTGAACAATAAACTTCAGTTATCTTCTATATAAGAAAATTAAATGCAATTTGTGTTGCTAACCGCATCACTTGAGAACGGTTGGACCGATTTGGCAATTTTTTTTTGTAATAGTCCGAGGAAGGTTTTTAGGGAAAGAAAAATTGAAAAAGATGCCCAGAAAAATTTAAAAAAGTGCCCGAAAAATTGGAAAATTCGGAAAAAATTGAAAGTGATTTTTTCTATGGGATTTTTGTATATGTAATTATTTTTTTGTCTTGTTCGTCTTGGTCCTGGAAAAGTTTTCAGGAAAAAAAAATCGGCACAATTAAAAGAAAAGTCAGTTGGTTGATTCTTTCTTGAAAGTAAGTGTCACAGGCATAACCTACATGGAACAAAAAGAAAAATATAAGAAAAAATTCTACGCAGACAAAAGTTTTGAGGAAAAAAATTGGGGAATATAGAAATTTGGACAGGACAACGTCTGTCGGGTCAGCTAGTATTTTATATTGATTACATCTTATAGTTGGAGAGCTGTAATAACAAAAAACGACCTGTATTGCAGGGAGTCTTTCATTATGATAAACATGTTCTTTGAGCCCCCACCAACCCCCTGGTACGTGTCATTTGTCTGAAGAAGTTCTACTTTGCAAATTATGGCCTATGGAGATACAGGTCGGAATACCTGTCGTGAAGGACGTCTTGCAATTTGCAAAATTTATAGTCCCAAGTCGCCAGGAATCAGGTGGTATATTTTTTTGGCATAAAGTGATCTTAATCAAAATTTACTGCAAAAAAATTTTTGGAATTTTTAGGCACTTGTATTGAAGTAAACCTGAAACATTTTTCATCTTGTTCTTTGAAAACCAGGTCTTAGAAATTTTGTGGGTTAGATTGAAAAATCCAATATTGAGCAGTTTGTAGATTTGGTCGGCTATTTTCCAAATTCTGAAAGAAAAGGTCTTGCATAATTTTTTCCACTGCTTAGACATCCAAGGAACAGAGAAAACCAAATGCAAGACGTTTTCACCCCCCGGAAAATTATAAGCAAACCTCCAAATATTTGGAAAACTTACGAATTTTCAAAGTAAAAAAAAATACTGATTGGACATACAACATACTTTATAAGAGTAAAATCGAGTTAATTTGATCTTAAGTACCTATAGATAATTCACTAGCCCAGATTTTACCCCCACCCCCTTGGGCTTGGAGCTTCAGTAACTCTTGAACAGGAAAAAGACCTTATTTGAACTACAGAAGCATAGCTGTGGGTTTTATTCAAGTGATTCCATGCCTTTGTATCTGGAAAACTCATCTACCAAGGTGGTGGTTCCACCCCCCTCCCCCCCAAACTCCTCCGTAGAAAAAACAAATTTCAAAGTAGTATTGTAAAAAGGAAATTTCGCACAATTTCATATAATTGCCTTCCCTGCGCAGGAATTTTGGAGGGGGGGTGGAAGTGGTGCCACCTTGGTAGATGAGTTTTTCAGATACAATGACATAGAATCACTTAAATAAAAACGACAGGTAAGCTGCCAATGTTCAAATAAGCCCTTTTTCCTGTTCGAGTGTTACTGAAGCTCCAAGCCCACGGGGGCAAAATCTAGGCTTGTGAATTATCTAGGTACTCAGTCATAAAATTAACTCAAATGTAATTCTTAGAAATAATGTTGGAGGTTTGCCAATCATTTTCCAGGGGTTGAAAACGTTTTTCATTTGGTTTTCTCGGTTTGTTTAAGAATTGGAAAAAATTATGCAAGACATTTTCCTTCAGAATTTGGAAAAAGAGGCGATTAAATCTACAAACTGGTCAATATTGGATTTTTCAATCTAACCCACAAAATTTGTATGACCAGGTTTTCGGCTTGGGAATGGATTTTCCTACTCTATGACTCTCAAAGAACAAGATGAAAAAGGTTTCAGGTTTACTTCAACACAGGTGCCTAATTTTTTTTTGCTTTTATGCTCTAATTTTGATTATGACCACTTTACGCCAAAAAAGATATACCTCCTGATTCCTGGACTATCAATTTTGCAAATTGCAAGATGTCCTTCACGACAGGTGATTCCGACCTGTATCTCCATTGGCCATAATTTACAAAGTAGAACTTATTTATTTATTTATTAAAAAAGTGAGAATGGGCCGAGGTGTAAACCTATAACGCCCATTTATACAGAAATGGTGTTAGTATATGTTACACATGAATTGTAAAATAAAAAGATGAAAAGGAATTGTAAAAGTACATTAAAATGATGGAAAATATATAAAAATATTCTTACAAAAAGAAAATATGGAATAAAAAGTGTACAATAAACAAACAAAAGAAAAGGTATATATATATATATAAAAATATATATAAATATATATATATATACATATAAATATATATATATATATATATATATGTTTCAATTTCTTGGAATAAAGGTCTGATTGTCTATTTATATAATTTCTCTTAACTACGTTTCAACATGGTATATCTTCAGGTTAAAAAATTATATTATTTGAATTGTGCGTTCGCATCGTACGGGCGTTATTGTGGATGTCCACAATAACGTCCGTACGATGCGAACGCACAATTCAAATAATATAAATTTTTTACCTGAAGATGACAAATACCATGTCGAAACGTAGTTAAAGAAATTATATGAATAGACTGAATCAGACCTTTATTCCAAGAAATTGAAGAAAATATATATGTGGTCAAGAAACTAAAGAAATATATATATATATATATATATATATATATATATATATATATATATATATATATATATATATATATATATATATATATATATATATATATACATGTATAAGGTATATTAGATTAGGCGATCTAATCGGCTTTTGATGATCGAAACTGTGGGCGCATTAACTGTGTCTGCGTCCATATTATTCCATACCGAGAAAACACGATTAACTATGAAGTGCCGACGTTTTGTAGTAGTGAAATGTTCTTTAGTTTGAAATTGTCCTTTCAATCGAGTGTCTTCATTTATTTGGAACGTATTACTCAGAGACGGCAGGGATCCATGAAGAATCCAATATGCTAGGATCAAATCTCCGCGATTTCTACTTGTTCAGACAAATGTCACGTACCAGGGGTTGGTGGGGGCTGAAAGAACATGTTTATCATAATGCAAGACTTCCTGCAATACAGGTAATTTTTTGTTATTACAGCTCTCTAACTATTAGGATGATTCTCATACCTCAATTTTGTAATTATTTCAAATGCCTCATTTGTTTTTGGTAGAACAAATATATTAGTGTAGCACAGTAGTGGGAGTGTTGTTTATAATTTTAAGAAGTTAAATCCAGTCAAGTTGATCAGAGATTTTGAAATTCTAGAGAAAAAGTACATATTTAAGATATCTTCCCAATAGTATATTTATAAATCTTAGGTACTTAATTTTGTTTACAATTTCGAGTTGACTATTAAAAATGTTGATGTTAACAGAGTTAATATTAATCATTCTTTGTTTTGAATTTGATGAAACAATAATTCCCTTAGACTTGTTGATATTCAATTTGAGTTTATCAACTTTAAATTGATATTGACATTTCACATAGCCTCTTGTAAATCAAAGTTATTTATATAGATATATATGAGGGTTGGATCTGCAAATAAATTAATATGTACAAAGGTACAAAGTTAATATGATTTATATAAATAGTGAAAAGTATTGCCCCAAAACCCTGCCTTGCAGTAAAACTATACCATTTATAATTTGATCTGATACTATGTTATCAATTTTAGTAATAATAATAAAGTTTATTTCTTTGTTTAACACATACAAAAGTATATGTGCATTGTAACAAAGAAAACAAACCATAAAAACAAAATTTACAGACATAGTTGACAAAATGAGATCCATTACTTTTAACCGACGAAACCAAAAAGGAGGAGGTTCTCTATTCAACCCGTATATTTTATGTTTTTCCATATTTTTTTTTATGTATGATCACGCATAACTTTTTACTGAGGCGTCCGATTCCGATAATTCTTTTTTCAGTGGATAGGGTGTACTTCGAATTTGGTCCCATTTGAATTTAACAGATGAAATCCACCCCTAAGGGTAGCGTAATGAAGGATATTGATCACTCACCCTCTGAATTTTGGTCCGTTAACCGATTCTATCAGGCATAACTTTGTACTGGGTTCTTCGATTTGGATGATTCTTTTTTTAATAGCTAGGGTATACCTTATATTTGGATTTCGAAAGGAATTAGCCACCCTTATGGGTAGAAAAATAGGGGATAATTGGTTTTTCACTAGTGAACATAAGTAGTTGACAATGACAGATCGCTACTGACATTATTCTTGTTCCGTCAAAATCAGTATATTTTATGAGAGGATGGAATGATATACAAAGTAATGAAATAAACTAACCAGAACAACGAAAATAATTCATATTACAACAAATAGTAAAAGTAGATAATCATATTATTTAACTGGTAATAGTTGAAGTAAGGTGGGTAAGTAAGTATTTTGGAAGTAATCAAAAAACAAGTAGGTAGTAATTGGTGGATTTCAGCCACAAAAAATTGAAAAATAAAAACTTTTTAACAAAAAATCAAAACGTCGAAAAAATCAACTGAAAAGCAAAAAATAAAATAAACCTTCTTATTCTAAATGATAATTGAGCTCCTAAACTAATGTAAGTAACTGATTTTGAGTCGGCGCCAAACAAACTAGCAATTGAATTAGGTAAAGCGTAAAATGATGGCAGCGAGATGCACGGCTGAATTTTGATGACTTCTTTCATAGATAATGATCTTCGATAATTGTTTGTTTGGCGCCGACTCAAAATCAGTTACTTACATTAGTTTAGGAGCTCAATTATCATTTAGACTAAGAAGGTTTATTTTATTTTTTGCTTTTCAGTTGATTTTTTCGACGTTTTAATTTTATGTTAAAAAGTTTTTATATATTACAAACTCCTCAAAAGTATAAAAAGTCCTATCTTTTTAGTCGAGATTTTAAAATATGTATGTTGGGGTATACACCTTACAATCTAGAAAAAGATGGGACTTCTAATATGAAGATGTTTGAAATGCATCAGGCACAAGTAAATTTCCATTTCTTGTGTTATAGCTATGGGTAATTATATTTTTTATAAATTTATCATGAACACCCTGATGAATAGAAGGTAGATAACTGTGATTCGTTGTTGTTCTTCAGACGTCTTGGTATATGGAGGTTATAAGGGACAGTGAAGTTCCCATCGGAAGTTCATCATCTTGGGAGAAAAACCGGTCCTTTTCTTGGCAATATGAATTGTGTAGGCAGCACTGTAGTAATTCCAATATTGCTTAGATGGGAATGTCAGTGCTTTCGTGAAGATGGTTCGAGTTTCCTTTCGAATATGCTAAGGGATTCCTTTTTGACATAAAGGCTTTCAATTTTTTCTACAATTGGTAGGAGGTATTATTTTGATGGGTTGTAGGTTGGTGAGTTCCGGTAGCTGGTGATTGGTCTCAGTGACATATCTGAAGACGATGGCAGATACAAGCAATCGAAACATCGTGAAAAAACACTCATTAACGTTCGAAACGAAACTTATCAAGTTACTACATCGTCTACAACCTTCAAACTTACATATGTCAAAGTTATAATTGTTATAAATGAATTCCCTAAATGGGATGTATTTTTGGAAATGTTTTTCAACTGGAACAAATGACAGTAAGATAATATAAAAAACTACAATAAGTATGTTATGCTACTTACAACATTATAAAAATCTAACTGCGCTAAATCATAATCGGCCTGTTTCAGATGAATACTTCCTCTACTAATTCGGGCAGCAGTAAAATCGGGCTTCAGTTCCAAAACATGATCCAGGTCAGTTAGGGCATTCTTAGCTTTTCCTAAGGCAAGGTATACAGTTCCTCTCTTGAAATAAGTGAGGTAATTGTTGGGATCTCCTTCTGAAAAATCAAAACTAAATGTAAATAATCAATAGCAAGGTACCTACTATCTAATTATTTACCAACAGCTGAATGATAATGACTCAAGGCATCTCCCAATTGTCCTTTGGCAAGATATTGTTTTCCTAATTCTAAATGCTTGTCGATTTCTGCTTGTGACATACACTCTGAAACTTGAAATATTTTTTGAATTAATATATATTTTCTAGGTTTCTTTTAGGTTAACTTACAATCTATCAATATTTCTAACATTAACAAAATTATGCAAGGAGTTAATTTCACATTTTTGATGGAACTGTCGATATTACTGAACATTTTACAAAGAAATGATTTTGATTTCATCAATATTTCACACAACTACACATATTCACTTCGTTTCGTCACATATATCATCCTCATTTCTTACTACAAACTCGTAATGACCTGTCATTCATAAATCGTGGTCCAATTTGATTGGCCAGAAAATTGGCAGATGGGTAGTGTTGCCAACCCCATCCTAGAGTAAAACTGCATACATGCATAAAAAAACAGTAGAAAACTGTAAATGATAATTAAAAACCGGTAAATCTACAGCTTTTTCTTATTATGCATTATTTAATGGTAGTAATAAATAAAACACATATGGGGAAATAAACTTGGAAATGAAACATGTATAACAATCATTAGAATCATAGTTACCGTTAGAATCACTGTTACCGTTATCAAGTCTAGTAAAGCGTAACACAAAAATACCCACAACAATCAATCGAACAAAAATCTAAACAAATGGCAGGCAGCTCGGCCAAGGCAGGGGGCATGGGATTCTCAAGTAACAAACAACAGAATGTGCTAAAATGGTAAATAAAACAGACCTCAACCAAACGACGAAAGATGGAACGATCTACTTACTATCTCCGCTAACGCCATCTATTAAATTGATTGACAATTACGTAGTCCGCTCCTGTAGTGGTAGCATTGTCTAAAGATACATTAGACAATTGTGGTAGTGTATCTTTCTTTAGACAATGGTGGTAGGTTTTGCCATTGTATAATGGCATTGTATATAGACTATATACAATGATAATGGTTTTGCTGAAGATGAGTTGGTGTACGGACTACACAGCAGATAAAATAGATGGTGCTAGCATCTTAAATGAAAAACTGTAGATTTGGAGGCCTAAACTAAAAACTGGGACGATTTAAAAAAAACTGTGAATCTACAGCACCGACATAACCTTAATCTAGACCGCTAGAGGTCATATCCCAACCACTCGAAAAATTCATCCAAATAGAATTTACGTGAACGTGTCTGCGCAGAAAGCACAAATAATGTCATTTCAGATATTGACATCTAACGAGGGGCCATTATGTGATTTCGATTCGTCACAGACACAAAATACGACAAAATACGCATGCTCTAAAAGCTCTTTGATTTCTCGTAATTGGATTAATTCTCATCATACGGGATCAGCAGTCTAGATTAAGGTTATGTTGGCGATCTACAGTTTAAACTGTAGGGTTGGCAACTCTGACCAGAAGAGACGTGTTCTCTGCACAGACTCACATACCTCATAAAATGATTCGCAATCGCCATCACCACCAGAGGCGCGATCCAACGTCACCAAAATGTTACATCAAAGTGCAAATCATAGATGTCGCTTCCACACAAACCCAAACACGTTGAGAATAGGCAACACGCATGTGTCCCTTTTCTAGAATATTTTGATTTGCACGTAAAGATTACCATCTAGAAAGCTCAACAACAATCTTAGAAATTGAAAAATAATCAATGTTTTCAATAATTCGAAATTGATAACGCCATTTTTTTCATCATATTCAAGAACTTACACCTAGCGCCACTGATGGACGTATGCATTGTTACTTCACACAGTTCAAACTTTCACCGGTAGTTGCTTCGAACTGCAAACTATATCCAAGAAACAACCACAATTGGCGCTAATGTTTGGGGGAAGTTATTCAAGTGAAGGTCAAATCAAATTTGAATTAAGGAGCACCCTTGAATTTGAAAATTTCAAAAAAAAACTGGGATTAAAGAAATAATTTTTTCGAAATGTAATTTCTGAGGACCGAATTGAGGCAAAGAAAAATTAAACTAAAATCATGCGTGTTCCCTACTCCGAGTTTGTTGAATAGAGAAAACCCAGCAAGTTTGTTTCCTTTTCTCCATCAATATATTTGGAAGAAGATATTGAAGGCCTATCCGATCTGAAAAGGAGTGCTGATAAATTTCTACAATTCCTTCACCTAATCCATATATTCCAGTATATCTCTTGGCTTAGGAATTGCACGATGGTGACCCAGAGTACCGTAAATTGTCAAAAAAGGATTGCTATATAACCCAAAAGTTCATTTTTGTTATAGTTTAAAATTTCAAATATTGTATGTTAGACTACATATATACATAAATATTATATAATAAATGCTCACTGCAAAATACATCCATTTTGAAATGAGTTTTTCGATCTAGAGGGTAATATGTTACATTTTTTACAAATGTTTATCTTTAAAGGAGAGTGGAGATATGATATATTATGTACTACCAACACACTTAAGAACAGAGCAAATACTCAGAACTTCTGGCCTCTGAGGATATCTCATAATTTCACTGAAGCTTATTTTTTCCCTTAAATAATATTGTTTTTCTACGTTCATTCAAAAAACAAAACTATATTGAACTATATTTAGTGAAATAAGTGGTTCTTTATTGAACTGTGCAATAAAATGTTTACTGCACTCATCTGTCATTTGTGATCATGACAAACATAAACGTCAAATCGACGCAATTTTTAGTACGCTTTTTATTTTCCTACACTTAAGGCTAGTTTTCATCACAGCGGATTGCGGATGGCGGAATGAAATTCCGCGTAAGGGATGATCCTCGCATCAAACAAACGTTTTCATAAACGCGGAGCGTATTTAGTGAATTCTAGTAACATTTTTATTTGACAAGATAACTATCTGGTTTTTGACAAACGACAGAACATCATTGTCATGTCAAAGGTTGTTTTGATTTCAAAACGAATTGAGTAGTACAAATAATATAAATATATTATTCATTCAGTATTCGGGTTGAAATGTAGTATAGAAAAAAAATTAACACAAAAGTTCGTAAAATTTGCTTGTTGGGACTACTTTAAGCATTTTCCAAAATAATTAAAAGAAAACGGCAACCTAAACGATGGTGGGTAAGAAACATATTTTTAAACAGAAAAGCTCAAGGATCATATCATAATCTCTTCTTCAACAGAAATCATCTTGCCGAACACACGTAACAGAGTACGATTATCTAAATTACTTGAACACTTTAACCACAAAATATCCCCTCCTATTTTGTGACTTTAACGACACAAATACAGACCATTAACAAATATAAACCCGAGCTGGGATTATAACCTCACTTATCTAATGTCAAACTGCCAAAAGCTCTGAAAAACCGCCAGAAAGTTAAAAAATGTTTAACATAAAATGAGACTCCGCAAAATGTTAAAATATCCGCAAATATTTCGCGCCATTCACATTTTGAATATTTTCTACCAATCAGAAAAAGTCCGCAACAAAATAATCCGCCATCCGCTGTGATGAAAACTAGGCTTTAGTGCTATCTGAATAAAAATTTTTTTGGTTTGTGCATGAACGTAGAAAAAATATTGTATGCAACTCGTGCAAAAAGTGTTTATTGAACTCGACGTGTTGTCCAACGCGGCCTCGTCGGACAACTTTTTGTACTTGTAGCATAAATAACTAAATGATAAAAACATGAAATATTGATACACTACGATATGTAGTAATAAACCAATAGTCACTATCTTGATTTTTTAGAATACAAATACTAGCTGGAGATTTCTTTGCGGTGGTTTCCAATACATTGTTACAGAGTAGAAATCTGTGACATCATCGCGAGGGCGCCATCTAGAGGTCACAATTCGAATGATAATCTAGGATTGTGTTGTGATCTACGAAAAGTCTAGTTTTCAAAATATTTGCTCACGATTTTCTTTTCTTTGGTATTCATTATGGCTATTGAGTCAGGGAGATAGTGTTTGGTGGGTCAATGCAGTAATTATGGGTCTGTAAATGTAATTGATGAATGTCTGTAGTGAACACTTCAGGGGAGAATATGTCATCCCAAGCACACGTAATCCTTATACACAGAAAATAAGACTTGAAAAATATGCTATCTCAGAAGATTTCTGGAAAAAATCTAACGAAAATGGGGAGTTTGGGTGATCTTATAAGGAACGCAAGAAATGTTTTGTATTTCGTTAGAACGATCAGTAAGTTTGATGTTTGTTTTCAATACTTCCATAATATTATTCACATAGACAAGAGTTCTAGTTATTCAAAACATTTCAAAAGAGAAATATGTTGAATATTTACAGCACAAGTAAACTTCGATAGAATTCAACTCTCCATTTCTCTATTCTTTGACAACGGATTGTTTTCCCTCAGTTTTGGTGCGCCATCTAGTGACAATACTGACTTCGAACACAATGGAAAGCCTCGCTCCTATGTCCACCATTGGACTCCAATTTTACGTTGGCGTAACTGATTGAAGTAGAGGCAAAGAGTAGTAGTAGTAGTAGTAGTCGTAGAACAATAATCTTTGGTAGAGGGAGATGTAAAACAGTGCGTTCCACTAGGCACACACAACGCTCAAAACGCTCGTGTGAGTCGTTCAACAAACGATCAGGGTCGTTCTGGGCGAGCTGAAAACGTCATAAATGACGTCATTGTTCTCGATCACGTCGAGCTCATGGCGACTCATGTCTTGAGGTGGGTTGAAGTGGATGTTTTGTTATGAAAGTTCAATGATGGTGACCAAAACAATAACATTATATGATTCAGAAAAAGATTTATTTTTAGAAGTGAATGTATCTCCAAAAGATGCTAGGTTTGAGAAAATAGATGAACTGGAGGATCAAAAGTATTTCTTCGTCGCATTGGTGCAATAATTGCATTATTATTTGGATTGAACATTTTGTTAATGGGTTCTGTTGAAAATATTTTATAAAAAACGTCTTATCACTATTGTGAATTGATATTTTATAAATATTCAGAAATCAAAACAAAGATTGTCATCCATTTGTCATCACTCTTCAACTTCAATCGAATGAAACCCATTCCACTTGGGTAGGATAACCAAAATACTCACAAGTAGTCATCTGCTAGTGGAATGGGAAAGACCGCAATTGTGAGCGTGAGCGTTGTGTGTGCCTAGTGGAACGAACTCTAAGATTCTCTTTGTTTTGACTCTTGACAGTGACAGCCACTCATTCAAAGTTGCCGCAAGGGCAGAGTCCATAGACAAATTAAAAATAAAGAGACTGTTTGAAACATTGGCCATCTTGACCACCAAGTTTTTGGTACGGCCAGTCGCGCATGGAGGCGCTGCCCGCAATCAACAGACGACTGACGACATGATAATTTTCCAATTTCGACATATGTCAGGATAATAATTTCAGAATGATTCTACTGTTGTCATCGAAAAATTAATTATAGAAATTATGCCATGGACTTGAATTATGAACCCAACATCGAAAATGGAATGTTTTGTTATTCGAGTTGACGCTGAAATTCCTCGAAATATTCTTTCACAAGGTAAAATATAAGCTGCTTTTCACAAACCTTATTTCCATCCATCAGTTGCAGAAATTTTTTCACAAACTGGTACTTATTTCCATCCATCAGTTTCCATTTCCTATCACCATTTGAGGAAGTACGAAGTACATGGTCTCCTTTGTGCTAATAAATTAACAAAATTATTGAAGGTTTGTTGTAAATGTAATTTGTTTTTATTTTGGTTGATTTGATGATAAGCGACTGAAGAATATTTTTAATTTTGTTGTTTTTCGGAGTTTTATTATTGTTTTGTCTGTAGTTGTACCTAGATACAATAAAATGTGTTTTTATAGTGTTCAACTTATTATTCTTGTTTTATAAGATGTTTAATTTTGTTCTTGATATCATGAAATAAAGATATCTTTGACACTTTATTTTAACCACGAACGAACTAACAGATTCTACGAATCGATTACTGTATATATTTTATTAGTGATCGATTTGTCATTCCTGTATTTCATACGATACAACCATTCATATGGAATACAAGAATGGCAAATCGATCACTTACAAAATATATACCATATTTATCATATAAAAGTAATACATTTGAAAAACCCGCCTTATCTCAATCGGTGATACCAATTGTACTTAGTTCGGCCAGTTGCGAGATATGTCGCCACTGTCTAAACGTGGTGCCAACTTTTACTGCAGGTTTGACAACTCTCTTTATTTTTAGTTTCTCTATGGCAGAGTCCTTAGAAAATTCACATATTTTGACACTACCGAGGTGCGTTCGATTATAGACTCCTAGAGTAGAGTAAAGTACTCGAAGGTTTCTTAAATTTACTCTGGAGTTGAGTACTATTCATGGAATATTCGAACGGTGCGGAATATATTTGGAGTTGTTTACAAAGTCCGAGTGACAGAAGGTTCTGAAATCGGAAATATGGGTTGTTGTTAAAAAAATACGAAAACAATGATAGTTGATGAAAACCGGAAAAAAATATTGTTGACAATAGCAGATAACTTTTCTCGAATCTTGTTCGCCAATTGTAAATGTAAGTATTTATGGTAGGGAATGACAATGGTATATTCGAATGCCATGTGATGGTTTCGAAGCAATTTTATTAAAAATAGGTCCTAGGTAAGAATTCGAGTGACACAGTATGAACTTGGTAGACCATATATGTTTCTCCAAGATTACAACTATTATCAGAGAACAGTATTAAACACATACACATAAATAATCTCAATCTGTGAGAGTCTGAGACAAAGCATACAGAGATTTTTCGTCTCCCTGAGTTATGTCAATTTTGTGGAGTTAAATAAACCCAACTATTTTGTAGAGTTACGAGAGTAAACTCGGTAGCGAATACTCGGGTATTTTCGAACGACGGTCTTATAGTAAAATATACCCAACTTTACGATTTTCGAACGCTATTTAGTAAATTATACTCGATGGAGTTAATAATCGAACGCACCTCCGAAGTCACTAATAACGGACAAAAGGAAAATTGTGACAAAAAAGAATAAGACGCATGCATTCATGATTCAATGAAAAAATTAATTTTGGTCCTGAAGTCACGAATAATGGACCGTCAATAATGATACCGACCCTGATTTTTACGGTACCAACATTAAATATCTGATGACGTGGTTCTTACAGGTTCCATGAAGATCCCAGTTTGTGGTATATCTACTTATATTGGAGAGGTCTGCAGTTTTCCTCCGACCAAAACCAGCCAGAGCTAACCATTTGATTTCGTCTATGGTCAAAACGTCATATTATCAACCTGGTCGAGTTCGGTGACTGTTCAAGAGTAGAAATGGCGAATAGTTCCGAAGGATTCGCATATTTAAACGTGGACACCATTTAGCTTCCAATGTAGAGTTTTCAAATATTATCATCCCCCAGATTTTCAGGGAAACTTGGCAGTTTGATTATTTTTATTGGGGTGATATGAAAGTCTAGTTGAATTAAATTTGTTAGAAAATATAGAAGGTTTCGTATTAAAAATTTTGAGTACCCTTCTGTGCCAGTCATCTTTGATTTGTAACCTCACAAAATGGCATCCCTACAGACTTTTCGTAATCGAAGGCCGCATGGAAGAGTGTCGATGCTGTTTTACCTTTTATTGTTTGTGTTCTATGTCTCAGTCTATAGTCTATGCTAGTTTTTTATGTTTCATGTTTCATGATTCACGATAATTTGTTATTGCCATGATGCTGATGGTGTGTGGTGTGTAAAGTGTCAAAAAACCAAGTTTTGTTTGTTTTTAAAAAATTTCAAAGAGCTATAGTAGTTGATATATTGTGTCTTGTTTTTCCTTTTTTGCGCCATTGACGATGGAAAACGAAAACCTTTAACAATTATACTTGTTTAAACAATTATGATTTAACACCAACATCGTCATTGTTGAAGGTTGTTTATTTTGACGTCCAAATTGTGAAATTATTTTTAATTTTTCCAATATGAAATGCATCTAGTTTTAAATTGACCTACGACCATTTTCAAAACGTGTGCTATGTGATGAAGTCATTCGGAGAAGGTTCAATTATGATCCATAAGTGCTTAATAGGTCTTCTGTTCTTCTATTTGCTGGATGAATCCCATGCAGAAATATATGCAATAAGATTTGTGAGTTCGATTGTCACTGAAGATGGATTCACGCACCAATCATTCATATTTATCTCCCCTTCACTACAACGCTGGAAACAAAGCAGTTACTGTGAGATTGCTCTATTCCCGCAACGGCCACACTAAGGTTAATGTCTAACGCCCATTATCGCAAATACTGCCTAAAATATCGCGTGAAATCGAGTGGCTACACTAGGATTTAGCGCCTATGCCAATAAATTATACATTGAAAATATTCCAAGATGGAGGTTGCATTATGTTATTTCATGGTGTCAATTATTATTATATGAACCTTTTGCATTTGACCGAAGCAATGTTCGATAATACCCCATGAGAGATTCTTTTTTCTTCTTTAAATCTACGGTAGTTGGAAACTGTAAAGCCAAGCATCATTTTGAACATTACAATGTTTATAACCTTTCAGTAACGGATCACTGGTTCACTGTGAAATAATTCGAGAAACTCGAGCGCTTTTTAATTTGACCACTCCATACTTGAAGCATTGTAGAGCAACACGTGCGATCCTGTTGTGCTCATGCTACACACTGATAAACGCATTAAATAACACTTGCCAAAAAAGACTGCCACCCGAGCTATCGCCTAATGCCATAATGAATGCCGTTGCAAAATTATCGTGATAATTCGTGGTTACACCTACACTTAGTATTGATGAATGCGATAATTAATGCCATTAAACCTTAGTGTGGCCACACCATACTTTCATTTCAATTTATTTTTGGCACTAATATTCAAGTGTGAAGATAATGATTGGGAAATGAATCCACATTTGAATTGAGTGTTTTTTAACTTGAATTGATTTACAGGAATCTCAGTTTTACTTTGAAGAATTTGCAGACGTTCCTGCCGAGTTTGGTCCAAAATTATCAGATGGAGGTAGGTCTCTTTATAATTTTTAATTTTTTTGAACTCTAAGGCTAGGTTTCTCACCTTTCCTTTGAAACTGTCTGGGTATGAAACAATAAATAAAAAAAAATTAACCCTTTCCCTGATCCAATTCTACGAGAAATTTTATGTAATCACTATTCCGTATGCTATTTGGTAGAATAAAAATGATTAAATAAAAAATTTTAAGACAAACTTTTATACAAATGCACTAATAACAAAAAAATAATTTCTTTGTTTAACCTAGGTTATTCTTTGAGTGGCAGATTCAAAATCTTGCCGCGCAAGAATACCTATTTTATATTCGTGGCAAGCTTTTAAATCAATTAAATACATTATTTTTCCTTTTTAGTGCCTTTGTACGAATTTATTAAAAAATTATAATAATTTTTATTCAATTCTTATTAGTCATTCATGAAATCCATCATCTTATTGAATTATATGTATTTATATGTGTATAATTCTTTTTCCACATCTACCTTCAGTTATTAGAATCGTGGTAACTTCTGTATTAATTTGTTGTACCTGTGGGAGGTTGTATTGAAGAGCAATCCTGTTGAATACCGCCTCCCTTTCACCTGTGTTTATTCTTGTTTGTAATTCTAATGAAGTCACATTATTATTATTAATTCTGACAAAAATTGATAATATCCGACCCCAAAAAATCCACATACTTACCAATTTTGAATGCAATCGGCCCATAATAACAGAACACGTCGCCATGTTGGAGCTGCCATCTTTAATTCATGAATTTGAACAAAAACATCATGATGTCCGACCCCGAAAACCCCCACACACCAATTTGAATGGAATGGGGCTATAATCACAAAACTCGTCGCAATCTTGGAGCAGCCATATTGAATTCATGAATTTTTGCAAAAAAAATCATGATGTCTGACCCCAAAAACCCCCACACACCAATTTTCGATGGAATCAGGCTATGATCACAAAATTCGTCGCCATATTGGAGCCAATTCGTGGATTTTGACAAAAAAATCATGATCTTCGTTCCCAAAAACCCCCGCATACCAATTTTTATTAGAATCGGGCTATAACCACAAAACTCGTCGCCATCTTGGAGCCGCCATATTGAATTCATAAATTTTGACAAAAACATCATGATGTCCGACCCCAAAAACCCCCACAGAACAATTTTGAATGCAATCTGTCCATAATGACAAAACTCGTCCATCAGTTTGGAGCCGCCATCTTGAATTTATGAATTTTGACAAAAAATTCATAAACTTCAACCACAAAAACTCCCACATACCAATTTTGAATATAATCGGACCATAATTACAAAACTCGTCCGCCATCTTGAATTTTGACAAAAAATTCATAAACTGAACGCAAAAACCCCAACATACTACTTTTGAATAGAATCGTACCATTATCACAGAGATCGTCGGCCATCTTGGAGCCGCCATTTTGATAAAAACATACCAATTTTGAGCCGAACCAGACCATAAACAGAAATCTCGTCCGCCATCTTAGAGCCGCCGTTTTGTTTTTTCTCTAACAAAAATTCCATAATGCATTGTCACAGGAACTATGAACACCTGTCAAATTTCACGTTAATCATGCAACTAGAAGTGGATGGAATTTAACTTGCAAGATTTGATTACAGACACCGGGACAGGTGAAACTAAAAACAAAAAAAGCTTGCAATTGTAAAAAGAGGTACTGCTGGTCTGTCACTTGCATGGTATCTGGCTGGTGAGCCCTGTTGCACCTTTAAGGGGTAGGTGTACTAATTTTCCGTGAAATGGTTATGGCATAACAAGATCAAACGAATGTTTTTCTTAATTCCATATTTATAAATATTGGTTATATGAAGTGTGAATATTTTATCAATAATATGATGAAATAACATAAATAGAAAACAGTCCAGTACACATTAATGATAAATAAGAGGAAGATCCATGTAAATGAGATTACAAGTGATAAATGAAATAATTAATAAAAACTATTTTTAAAGACAAGCTTTTATTCAAATGCTCTATAAAGTAAAAAATAATTGCTTTGGATGGGAGACGTAGGTTATTTCGTGATTTACAGATTTAAAAGCTTGTCACGCAAAGTTTTCAGTTCGAATACAAAATAACCTACGTCACACATCCACAGCAATTATTTTTTACTTTTTAGGCCATTTGAATAAAAGCTTGCTTTTAAAAAGGTTTTTTTATTAATTATTTTATTTTGTACATTCTAGTTAGTACGCCTTAATCTATGCATTTTTTTTGAAGCATCCTTATTATGAGCCATTTTTACTGTAAGTATAGAGCTATCTAGTTCTTCAATGAGTAGACCATCTAAAGATTAACTCGTCCGCCATCCTGGAGCTGTCATCTTCAATTTATGAATTTTCACAAAAAATCAATAATCTTCAACTAAATTCATAATTTTCGATCCCAAAACCCCGATATAATTTTTTTAAATAGAAATGGTCCATAATCACAAAATTCGTCCACCATCTTGAATTTATGAATTTTGAAATTCATAATCTCCACCCCGAAAACCCCCACGTACCAATATTGAATAGAATCACACATAATCACAGATATCTTCGGCCATCTTGGAGCCGCCATTTTGATTTTATGAAATTTGACAAAAAATTCATAATTTTCAACCCCGAAAACCCCCACATACATACCAATTTTTAATCGAATCGGACCATAAACACAATTCTCAACCGCCATTTTGTTTTTTTATCATACAAAATTCCATAATTCTTTTTCACAACTATGAACACCTGCCAAATTTCACACTAGAAGTGGGTCAAATTTAACTTGTAAGATTTGATTACACACATCCGGACAGGTGAAACTAAATAAATGCTTGTTAAAAAATCAACAACACCCCAGAATAACTGGAGATTGCAATGATAAGTACTAAAAACCATTCACTGAAGTAGTGGATTTGGTAATGAAAGTTTATTCGGCTATTGAAAATATTCAATGCAGATTTCAGTACTGGAAATATTGTACTGAGTTTGAAATACCGAAACAGGTACTTGTAATATTAATATTAATAATTTTTTTTTTATACAAGAATGTGTAGTTCAGGTAAATCATCCAAAAGAAATTACCTCCATAGAGAAAAGTATATTATTTACGAAAATCTGTAAGACTAGGGTAGCAGTTCAATCGACATTCCCTTTGGTTGGTTGGTTGGTTGGTTGGTTGAAAGCTGACGATCCAGAGACAGGGTTGGCACTTAGCTTCCCTTGACACTGCTACCAGCTGGGGTCTATTGTATCACTCCGTCGTCAGTGGTTCCTTATTCAAACAGGTTTGTGCCTTTAATTAGGTTTAGAAGCCTGTTGATAAGGTTCTTCGGATTCATGCCTGTTTCCGGGCTGATCTCTCCAAAGGTTCTGTGTCGCCTACTACTTAGGGCGTCACAGTCGAAGATAATATGAGAGGCCGTTTCCTCCTCTTCATCACATAGCCTACACTCCACGGTTTCCCTGCGTACTCCCATGGTGTTTAGGTGTTTTCTTAGGCCGCAGTGTCCAGTCAACAGACCTATTATTATACGAGCCTTCGTTCTGTTCAGGTTCAGAAGGTCAGCCATGACTTTGCTGTGTATTTGCCCGACAGTTTGATCCCAATATTGTTGGTGTCTTCTTTTTATCCACTCGTTGATCAGGGTCCTGCATCGGTATTTGCTAATCCCATGTGCAGGTTCTGGCCCTGTGAATAGCGTTTCAGATGCTTGTCTAGCTAGCTGGTCCGCTTTGACGTTGCCTTCAATGCCTCTATGACCTGGCGCCCACATCAAGGTGACCTTGTTGTGTTTTGCCAGCTCGATGAGGTTCTGGAGGCAGTCCCAGACCAGTTTGGACTTGATCTGTATAGAGTTGAGTGCTTTGATAGCACTTTGACAGTCAGATAGAATGTAGATGTGTTTTTTCCTATAACCACTTTCTAGATTCTTCTGAATGCATACCATGATAGCATGTGTTTCAGCTTGGAATATCGTGGAGCATTTGCCAAGTGGTATTATGTAATCCCTTCTTGGCCTTACCCCATGTATTCCTGCTCCCGTTCCTTCAACTGTCTTTGAACCGTCTCTATACCAAATTATGTCCGCAGTTGATTGTGATTCTATACTCGGGGCCCATCCAGATCCATCAATTCGTGTTTCGAATGGTTTTTCGAATGAGTATAGGGGTTGCATGTAGTCTGAAATCATTTCGAAGTTCTTCGATGTTGATTACATGAGTGATTCTGGTATGTCCAGTTGTTCGGATTCTCCAGTTTTTTGTTTGTTTCAGTCTGTATGCACTCATCCTGGCCTCTCCAATGACATGTAAGTCAAGGGGTTCGAGGTTTAGGATGATTTCCATTGCAGCTGTTGGAGTGCTATTCATTGCACCCGTGATACAGAGACAGGCAAGCCTCTGGATTTTCCCATGGTTGGTTTTTGCCTGTCTTTGATTTGTTTTTGGCCACCATAAGAGTGAGCCATAAGTTATTCTTGGTCTTATTACTGCTGTGTAAAGCCAGTGCATGGCTTTCGGTTTAAGCCCCCAGGTTTTACCAAAAGCTCTCCTGCACATCATGAAGGTTATCTTGCTTTTGTTGGTTATATGTTGAAGATGCGGGTTCCAGGTTAGTTTCTTGTCAAGAATCAGCCCTAGATATTTCACCTGCTCTATTACTTGTAATGTTTCACCGAATAGTCTGGGAGGTATGAGATCTCCTATGTTTCTTCTCCGGGTGAAGGGAATTAGTGTTGTTTTGTTCGGATTTGCCCTTAAGCTCTCTCTGTTACACCATTCCTCCTTCTGTCCTCAGTGCATTTTGCATTAGCTCTGAGGTTGTTCGAGTATTCTTTCCCTTGATGAGGATTACCAAGTCATCTGCATACCCTTGAGAGTAATACCCTTGGTTATTCAGAGAAATTAGCAGTTCATCTACAACCATGTTCCACAGAAGGGGGGAGAGTATGCCCCCCTGTGGGATACCTCTGGAAATTTCAACCTGCTCTGTTTCCTCGAACATGTTGGCTTGGACCAGTCTATTGTGAAGCATTGAGTGTATCCACCTGCAGGTGGTTTCGTCAATGCCTCTTCGAGTGGCCGCAGAGACCATACTTTCAAAGGAGGTGTTGTCGAAGGCTCCTTCGATGTCTAGAAAAGTGCATAGTGCAATTTCATTGTTTGCTAGAGACTCTTCAAGCCTTGAAACAAGCTGATGAAGTGCTGTCTCGCATGATTTTCCTGTTAGATAGGCATGTTGGTTTTGATGTAAAGGCCGTTCTACAAGAGCGGTTTCCCTTATGTCTCGTCCCGTCCAGGTTTTGGAATAAAGACCACGTTTACAGTTTTCCAGGTTTGAGGTAGCCATCCCAATGCTAGGCTCAGCCTGAATAGTCTGCACAGTTCTGGTGCTAGATATTCAACTCCGCTCTGAAGTAGTATGGGAAATACTCCATCTGGGCCCGGAGACTTGTAAGGCTTGAAGGAGTTTATTGCCCACACTACTTTTGAATGAGTTACCGTTTGTTTAGCCACTTCCCAGTCTGCCCTTTTTGCCCTCAAATGAAGGTTTGCAGAGATTTCATATCTGGGGTTTTGATTTGTGGTGACAGTGGATCCTGGGAAGTGTGTATGGAGCAAGAGTTCTATAGTCCTTCCCAGTGTTGGTGTGATTGCAGTGGGGTTTTTTGAGAGTCCCCAACGGATTGATGGGGTCTTTGGAAAGGATGCGGTGGAGTCTTCGGTCCTGAAGATTTTTTCAGTATTTATGGCCTTAATATCAGTATTTATGGCCTTATTAATTGCGAAATTGGGTGAAACTGGTTTCAGTCAGAACTTACTGGCACTTTTCCATTCCTACCTCTCAAACCGTAACCAAATAGTGCCGTATAATGGATTCAAATCTAATAGAGTAATTGTCACTTCGGGTGTCCCACAAGGGTCAAACCTCGGACCCTTGTTATTCTTATTATTCATTAATGATCTTACTTCTAAACTTGACTGTATGAAGCTACTTTTCGCGGATGATTTGAAGATATTTACTTCCATCGAGAAATCGGCTGATGGCCCCCTGCTTCAGCAAAACCTAGATAACTTGCAAACGTGGTGTTCAGTTAACAACCTACACCTTAATATTGAAAAATATAAAGTCATGACCATCTCCAGAAAACGCACTCTTGTTGAATATCCATATAGCGTTCATGGCATTAATCTAACTCGATGTAAAGAATCTAAAGATTTAGGTGTATTCTTCGATCCAAAGATGTCTTTTGTAGATCATATCAACAACAAAGCCTCTGAAGCCAACAAAATGCTTGGTTTCATCATAACAAATTGTCAGCAATTCACAAATATAAATGCAATTAAAATTCTGTATTATTCATATGTGAGATCAAAATTAGAATACTGCTCAATAATTTGGAGTCCTCACTATTTCTGCCATAAATATACCCTAGAAAGGGTTCAAAGAAAATTCTTAAAATTTACATTTTTCAAATGTCATGGAACATATCCGTCAAGAGGTTCAGATCACAATGCACTTCTTGTACAGTTTCAAATTGTCTCACTGGAAACAAGAAGACAGTGTGCCTCAGTTATATTTCTGTATAAATTACTGCACAACCAGGTTGACTGCAGCATGCTCCTATCTGAGTTGAACTTCAGGGTTCCAAGACTTGGGTCACGCAAAAATATCACATTTTATTGTGGCACGGCAAAAACAAATATAATATCACTATCACCTATTAAGATGATGTGTGAAAACTTCAACTCTATCTGTAACTTTTGTGACATCAATACCTGTTACATTATAAAAACTAATATAAATCGAACTTGAATAAAGTGTTTGCATTTTTGAATTCTTGCAATACTGCATCTTGTTCTTAACTGAATTTTCTATATAAATAATTATTAGTTATTAGTTAGTAGTTAGTTAGTTATTAGGTAAAACAAATTTGAAATATTAAATATGTAAATTTAATTATGTCCTGTAATTGGGTGTAACCTGTTGGGCAATAAATGATTATTATTAATGTTTTTTCATTCTTATCCCAAAAATAATTTTGTTCATTTTTTTAACAATATTTTTTTTCACCCATAGTTGCAATATCTCTTTTTTTACATTGTTTTATGGCAGTCACGGAGATTGTTAAATCACAACCCTCAAATATATCATAAACCATTTTCTTCATTTTAGCTTGTAGATGTACTCGTTAATCAACAATATTCATAGGATTATTGACTCGAGTCTTTTTTTTTTGCAGCTATTCGAGGCGTTCTTGTTCAAGCATATCCACCTAGCGGATGCGATATCTCATTGTCTCCGCCCCCAAGTAAAGACAATGAAATTGGAAAATGGATTCTGCTTGTACCTCGTTACAATGATCATTTGAACTGTTCTTTTGAACAGAAAGTCCGAAATGCACAAATGGTTGGCTATGATGCTGTGATAGTATACAATATGAGATCGGATGCCTTAATTCCAATGGCGGCTAGCAACAAAACCGGAATTTATATCCCTTCAGTGTTCGTCAGTGCATCATCTGGGTCAGAACTGAAAAATTTTGCCAACAATGATTATTATGTTGTTATAACTGGAGAGTCTCCTTTCAACATTCAGACTCATTTGCTTATTCCATTCGCCATTGTTGTTGGTATTTGTTTTATAGTTATGATTAGTTTCATGGTAAGTTTGTTATGACAATTCTAATAAAATATTGGAATTGGTTTGGTTATCACAGATGTGTTCCACAGGTTACCCATATTTATGATTGTTGATTGATTTTCATATGGCCTTCTGAAAAATAATCGAGTTTGCAGCCCTTTCATCTCTTGAAATAAGGACAGTCATTTCCCTAACAAATAACTGAGTGATTAATCATATTTTTGGTCTTTACTTGCACACTCGAAGTCATTTAATGTAGTCAGATTATATTCTGTATTTCTTAACCTGGGAACCAAAGTAAGAACTACCTTGAAGAAAATCAATACCAAAACTGATAATGGTAATAGTATATTTAATATTTATTGTTATGTATTATGTATAATGTTCCTGAAGTAGACTGTTTTTTTTAGAAATTGAATTTTCACCAATTCTGACAATTTTCACCAACATTATCTCATTTGCTCGAAAATTCTTTTGACACTAACTTTACTAAATGATTTTCACTAAACTGGGTTTACAAAACCAAGATACGTGTTTTGCTATACAGTGGAATAATACTTCAGGTGGATATAATACTAACTTAACAATCACGATGTATCATGTTGAATAGTCAAGGCAGGTAGTAATAGATATATCAATCTTGAGAATATTAAGGATAATCAATAGGTAATTAATAGGACGGGGATTATATCCATTACCTGTGTAATTTTCAGTAGTAATATAATAATAATAATAAGAACGTTTATTCAATAAGCCATTTTTACAGAAAATAAATTATAACAATGATAGTAATAGAAATAATAATACAAAATAATAATACATGTTTTTAATAGAAAGCCTACTGAAAAGGACTATATTCACTGCCAGGGATCACAGGGATGCAATGGAAGTGATTTTCAATATGGCCCTTCGTGTTATTAACAATACTAATTTGAGATATTAATAAATTCGCACCTAGGTTTACACCTGTATGTGCAGTTGTTTGTGTATTTTAGTTTCGAAAGATTATATGTGTAGAACTACATTTTGGGTAGGTATCTGTATAGTTAAGTAGTATAAAATTGGCACAGTCTATAGGCTGTGTATATACTTGTCTTGATTTTCCAGTTAAGATTAATATTTTTCTAATATCTTGTGGTAATGTGTTGAATATTTTGGAGCTGTTGTTGTTATGAATCTTTGGTTGGCTTCTTTTGATATAAAGTATTTTTTAGTAAGTTGTTGGTCTTTTCGCGTGTTTCATGGCAGTGTTCAATTCTATTTATCAAGTGATGAGTTTTATGTATGAAAACACTACATGCATGAAAATACAAGGATCTCACACTTAATATATCTTCGTATATAAAAGCCTTGTGGGGTACAATCTCCTTTTTGTAGTCTAATTTTAATTATGTAATTTTGTAATGTAGTTAAATTTTCTAGTTCATTACTGTAGATGACCTCCCCAAACTATAATGCCATATTTCAGAATTGATTCGATCAGGGTCCTGTACAATGTGATCTAGAGTTTTCTGTTCATTATTTTTCGTAACTCATAAAATTTGTGGATGAATCTGCGTAATTTTGCTGTTAAGGTGTTTATTTGATCCTTCCATTTGAGATTTTTGTCTATGATGATGCCTAGATATTTAGTTCTATCATTGCTGTTTATTTCTAGATTGGTGTTTATGATGTTTATTTTCTTAAAATTTGGTCTATTTACGTCTGTTAAAGAGAAGGCTACATATGACGTTTTTGTTACGTTCAGTGAAAGTTTATTGTAGTCCAACCAATTTTTTACTAAAGATGTACCGTATTCAGCTTTTTCTTTGACATGTTGCCATGTGTTACCTTCATATAATAAGACGGTATCGTCTCGAAGATAGAATAGTACCATTTATGCTTGTATTCAGTAACGAGTTGATGTATATTATGAAGAGCAGTGGTCCCAGAACTGTTCCTTGAGGTACTCCCATTTGTACGTATTCATATGTGCTACACGTATTTCTTATCCTCAGAGCTTGCTTTCTTTGTGATAGATAGTTTTTGAAAATTTCTAATGCAATGCCTCTCACACCAAGTTTTTCCAGAGTTTCCAAGAGTGATGTATGAGGAATCGTATCAAAAGCTTTCGCTAGATCAAGGAAGACTGCAATACACTTGTTTCCAGCAGTCTAAATTATTCTTTATCTGATTAATCAGTTCAAACATTGCCTCATTTGTGCTTGTATCTGGACGAAAACCGAATTGTTTATCACTCAAGATATTATTATTCGAGAGAAAGTCATATAATCTTACTTTAAGACATTTTTTTAAATAGTTTTTCAAAAGTGTTTATTAAGCTGATTGGTCTATAATTTTGTATAGAATTTTTGTCTCCGTTTTATAAATTGGTGTAACTACCGACATTTTAAGTTGTTCAGGTTTTTTGCCATTTGAAAATATCAGATTTATTATGTGAACAAGTGGGTTTTAGTCTATGCATATGACATTTTTTTACAGTATCAGCGGTTATTCCATCTATTCCAGGAGAACTGGATGTTGTTAGGGTGTTAATATGATGGATGAGTTCGTTTTCATCAGTTGGCTTGAGAAACGGATAGTTTTTGATTTGGAGGGTACTTATTTTTGAAGTTTTGGGGTGCGGCGGGAATTGTTGCGCATATTAGTGCCTACATTTATGTAGTATTGATTACAATAATTTACCATTTCTTTATCATCAGTAAAGTGTTCCCTCTTTCATTATATATAAATATGTCTTGATTTGTTTTCCGGTCGTTCTCGTTTGTGGCTTCCTTGACTATGTTATATATTTTTTTTATATCGTTTTTACAGTTAGAAATCAGATCAGAGTAGTAAGCAGATTTAATTGTTTTTATCAATCGGTTGAGATGATTTCTATAACTTTTATATATCTCCTGTAGTTCTACATTATTTCTGCTTCTATTCAGTTGTTTCTTAAGTTTGTCCCTGTGTTTGATGGAATTAATTATGCCATTTGTTATCCATGTTTTTTTTTTGTTATTTTCTTTGAATTGTACAGTCCTTGTCGAAGTAGATTGTTTTATAGCATTGGTAAAAATTTCTATAAATTCGGTATAAGCTAGGACATGTAATGATCATCATACCAGATCTAGACGGTTTTATATTTGCAATACCGATTTTCAGTTTGGCAGGATTAATGTTTGTATTGATGTCTTTTTTGGTTTGTTCTGATAGTTGTTGTTGCTTCGGTTTTACAATTATCTTTGGGCAGCTAGTTTTTATTGGTTTGGAGCCTATTATTTGTTGTTGTTTTAATTAAAAGGAAATTTGTTTTTCCAGAGTATTTATTTTTTCTTGTAATAGTTTGATAATTATTTCTTGGTCCTCAATTATTTTTTCCTTGTCTATGATTGTATTTTGAAGGATTTCTAGGGTATCAAGATTTCTACATTTCTTGCATTGGTACTTTAAAGATCGTTTTTGTAGAGGGATGCATCTTATTTCGGTTGTGCTTAATTCACTACATTCTGCTCATGTAGTGTTTCTGCATGAATCGCATGGGAAGCTTGGAATTTTTACTCTTTCAGTCGGCTGTTTTATCTGTTTACATAGAAAACATTCCATTTTAGGTAATTTTTCATTTCCTTGGTGAAGCTCCTCTTAAATATTTGATTAGTTTCACTGGACTAATAACACCTGTGTTTATATTTTAAGTTCGTTTTTTTCCGATGCTGAAGGTAGATTGAGATAAGGGACTATCCTATTCCTAGGACATTGATAATAGACGAGATAATTTTATGACAATCGAAAGCTTATTCCTTGGTAACAGCCCGAAGCCGAAGGCTGAGGGCTGTTACCAAGCAACGAGCTTGAGAAATTTGTCATGAAATTATGAGGCATTTGTTAATGTCCGAGGGATATTCGCGGAAACATTTTCGACAAAAAATTTATAACTCAACACAAAGAAACATTTATTTATTTATTAAAAGTACAGTTAGTGAAAGTACAATTATTAAAATTTAACTTAACATTACATTCGTTGCTGTTCTCTACTATAGAAGATCTATTACCACGCATAATATTTATGATCTTGTTGTGGTGTTCTTGATCGAGATTTAAGTATGGTTTTATAGAATTTTGATTGCTATGACCAGTAATTTTCAGCAATTGTTGTTCTTCTACACCACTTTTTGCCAATTCGCTAACAGCAGTTGATCTATTCGAGTGATTTGTTATCTTTTTGTCCTTTACATTCAAGCCAATTGCCTCAGCAGCAGATTTAGTCCATCCATTTATTGTATTTCTTCCAACAGGTACATTATCGTACCATTTGTCAGTTTCATTTTTCCAGTGTCGATTTGGTTTTGAGAACAGTCGTGGTGAGGTAATATTGTCGCCTCGTTTTGATATTAGTTTATGAAAAAGACGTACAGGGCAGCTTTGTCTTTCACTATTGGAAACCAACCTTTTACTACTTGTACAGCTTTTAGAACCACCTTGGCACGTTTTACTGAACACTGGATAGTATTCAATGCAATTTGTTGAAGAGTCATCGTTATTTTTCTCGATTTGAAAAAAATCCACGAGACAAGCAACTGCCTCTCCTCCTCGTCACGCTAATTCTATAGCAGCAATATGCTAAAATTTACGCATAAGACCTTCAGGAGTATTTTCATCCCATAACAATATTATTTTGTTAACTTCAGACAAATTTAACGAAACTGAACTGGACTTACGTTTACATGGATCTGCTTGTAGTTTCTTCCTGATTGCATCGCGGGCATCTCGGGCTGGTTTAAATACTATATTGTTAAACGGGTCAATCATAATATTATAGTCATTATAGTACTTTTCTTGCAAAAGTTTGCACGAAACGTTCCACATTGTCTTCACCGTTGCTTCTTTAATTTCGGTCCCGTCTTTCTTTCTCATATTGACCGCCCAATCTTTTAGTATCAACGCCAATTCTTCTAAGCTCCTATGTTCATTTAATTCATATTCTCGTTCCCAGAAAAATTCCATAAATATATTTGTGACTGTATGTTGTATTTCTGGGAATTTTTTCTTTGATTAGCGCATTTATACTTTGAACATTCGCATTGCCAAAACGTGACATTTTGAAATTTATTTGGAAAGAAGTTGTCAAACTCAATCGTGTTGTCATAGTGATTGATAATTGCACTGAATGCAATTATCAGTGTAATGTTGACATGATGGTGAAATTGTTTCATATGACACAAAATGACAAAATTTGAATGGTTGTTAGAACTGTTAAACAATTTTCAGTAAAACAAATTCTACAAAGGATAATTATTTAAGTTGATCTGGTCATCAAGCAAATATTACAACTTTTTGCATTTATTAATTTCTAAACTTTCTAGAAGATCGAATTTAAAACCTTTCTTTTCTATATGTAATATTTCAACAAAACAATATTTTTCAGTTAAGAGGTGAGTAGCAAAAGTTGATCTTGTTTTTCCATTGACAAAACAGTTCCTATGTTCTGATAATCGTTTTTTAAATGTTCTGCCTATGTGAAAACTTCCACAAGAGCCACAAGTTAATTCATATTCTCCAGATTTATCAGTTTGCAGCAAAACAACTTTATAAAAGAAGCTTTATGGAAAGTTATTACATATTTAGGTCGTCTCCTACCAAAACATTTCTAGTTCCTCAAGTAAAAACAACATTAATATTGCATACAAAGCAGATAATAATTTAAGTACTCATTGAGAACAATATAAGGAAATACTCGTTGGAAAATGAAGCTTTTATGTTATATTTCACAAATTATAGGAGAATTTATAAAAATGTCTTCAAAACAGCCAAACAACAATATTTTGGGAAAAGAATGGAAAATTCCACCAATATGTGTAAAGAGAGCTGGGCTATTATTAATAATCTCAGAGGAAAAAATAGAGTAAACCACCCTTAAATACTACTCTGTCTGCAGATCAAATTAACGATTGTTACTGTTCTATTGCTGAAACCATTTCTATGAATATTAGAGCACAAAAGGACCCAGTCACCTACTTGAAGAATATATCTGTGAAAGATTCCTTTTTTCTATCACCTACTAGTCCCGATGAACTAAAAGAAATATTGAAAGATTTGAAAAATAAACACACGTCTGGATGGGACGAGATCTCTGCTAATGTCTTACTCCATCTCCCTGATGATGCAATGACTGTTTTAGCAGAGGAAATCAATAAAACATTTTTAACTGGGAATTTCCCGAACTGTCTCAAAATAGCCATAATAAATCCTTTACCTAAGGGAGGAGAGAGAGACTCTGATATGGTATCAAATTTAAGACCAATTTCACTTTTACCAATTCTAGCCAAGTTAGTTGAGAAATTAATAAAAAAAGAATGCTTTCATTTTTGTTTCATAACCACACTGTAAGCACCTATCAGTTTGCTGTATTGGAGAATATATATATATATATATATATATATATATATATATTAATATCAAAGAATATGAGGCAGTTGCAGCAGTCTTTTGCGACCTTACAAAAGCATTCGACTGCGTTGATCATGAGATTTTGCTTCAAAAGCTAGAAATTCATGGCTTCAGAGATGTAACACTAAGTTGGTTCCAATCATACCTATCAGAGCGTACCCAAATAGTCTCGCTGAACAACAAAAAAGTCCAAGTCTCAATTAGGTGAAGTGTGGGGTTCCACAAGGATCAGTGCTGGGACCACACTTATTTTTATTATTCATTAATGCCCTAGCACGCATCAAAATCACAGTTAAGTTTACTATGTTCGCAGATTGACATCTGCGGCATAGCAACAACAAAGAAGAACTGAGTAACTATGTTGCTGAGGACATATTGGTAGTCAAAAACTGGTGTGAATAAACTATCATTCAATATTTCAAAAACCTGTCTTTTGACGTTCAGATGCACTCTTAATGATATATTTTTGGGAAACTCAAGAATAAGTACTGAATCATCGCCTAAGTTTTTAGGACTTTATGCGGATGACAGTTTCTCGTTCAACACTCACATCACAAATTTATACTAAAAATTATCTTCTGGTTGTTTTGCAGTAAGAGTCATCTCATCAGAGTTGAATGCAAGAGCAGTCTATTTTGCTCTAATTGACTCACTATTGAGATATGGAGTTTGTTTTTGGAGAAATAGTTCACAATATCTACTGAACTCTGTGTTCATTTTACAAAAGAGGGCTGATATATCTTAGTAAAGCTAAACCCAGAAAACCGTGTCAACCCTTATTTATGGCGCAGAAACTACTGATATTCACTTGCATCTACATTCTAGAGAGTGTATGTATCATCCACAAAAAATATGCTACTAACATTCCTTCGATGTCGGTATACAATACAAGGAATGAAAACTTCACGGTTTCCCTACTAATTCCCAGAAGTACATTAATAAAAAAATATATTATTTACATTGCCAAGAAAATATTTAATCACCTGCCTTCACATATTCGTTCATTGGTAACGTATTAATTTCAGAAAAGCAGTTAAAGAGCTACTATTGAATAAAGCCCATTACACCTTGCAATAATTTTATGAAGATACATTTAAATAAGTATGTCAATTTTAATTCGTTTTTTTTTAATTTTCTAATCATTTAATATCTTCTTTTTTATAGTATAAATTTTACCAGTATATGTTCCACTTAAATTTTTTTTATTTTATAGTTTTAACTTATTATAGAATTTAAAAAATTTTGGTTTTTGACTTTTTTTTAAATATTTAAATATGTATCTGGAGAATATAAATTGACTTGTGGCTCTTATGCAAGTTTTTACATAGGCCAAACAGACAGAACATTTAAAAAACGATTATCAGAACATAGGAACTATTTTGTCAATAGAGAAACAAATTAAACTTTTGCGGCTCACCTCTTTACTGAAAAACATTGTTGTGTTAACGATTTCAAAATATTACATATAGAAAGGAAAGGTTTTAAAGTCGTCGACACTCTAGAAAGTTTAGAAATTAATAAATGCAAAAAGTCGCCATATTATCTTGATGACCAGATCAACTTGAATACTACTTTTTATTTTTTTTTACTGAAGATTAAACATGTAATGGATATAATACCCGTCCTATTAATTACCTATTATCCTTATTATCCATAATATTCTTAATTAGTTTTATATACCTACTACTACCTGCCTTGAGTATTTAACATGATACATCATTATTGTTGAGTCAGTATCATGTCCACCTGAAGAAGTGAAACACGTGTCGTAGATTTGTAAACCCAGTTTAGTGAAGTGAGTGTCGTTTGTTGGCCTTTATATATATTTTTTTGCAAAATGTACTCATTTTCTTTCCAATTTTTTATAAAAACAAGTGGTCCTTTGAACAAGTATTAACATTTTTGTCGGGATTAAAAATTTTCGCTGTAAAAAATTATATGAAAAATATTTAAGGTAGAAGTGATTTTTTTTTATTTTACAGATATGGAAGTTTATTAAAGATAGAAGAAGACAAAGAAGGCATAGACTTCCCACAGCTATGTTGAAAAAAATTCCCACAAAAAAATTCCAGATAAGTGATGCTTATGAAACTTGTGCCATATGTCTTGACGATTACATTGAAGGAGAAAAACTTAGAATTTTACCTTGTAATCATGGTGGGTACCGTACCATTCTCACGCTTTGTAAATTATTAGCAATAATGCATATTCTCAGTGGAACTGCTTTTTCTATTAACCCTTGAAGTACTGTGTCATAGGTTTTATGCCCGATGTGCAAGTCAAAACCCAAGTCTAGTAGTTGGATATTTTTCTTGCTTGTTAAGTGTTTTTTTTTTAATTATTGATATAATGCCCATTGCAATCACTTGGGTGTTTGTGATTGCAAGTTGCAACCAGGCGCAAAACAATGCATTATTTCAAGTTTTTTTTTCTCCACCATCAGAGAAAACTGCATCATTATGTATGCCTGAGACCTGAGATCTCATGTATGTTTATAACATTGAATTTCCCGCCTCCATCAATTGATAACAAAAACTTCCATCGAATTTGCCCACCAATTTTATATTCATCAATGATTTTGGAAATATTCAATTTTATTGTAAACTTTTGATTGTAGCTTGTGACAAAGGTTCATCGAATCTATTTCAACAGAAATAAATCTTAAGAAATTTGCCAAAGCATCTAAAAACAGGCAAGAGGTTCGCGTAATTTTTTGACCCATAAGAAATGCATGGGGAAGGAATTCAGTGGTCGGATCCACGGATGGATCATAATTGAATTCCCGCCTAACCTCACTAATCTTATCTATACTGATTACATATATTTAGTGTCATATTCTCACAGCCTCCTTTGCTGTAGCCGTCGCATTAGCCACAGTGGACCGCCCCCCTAACACATAATGGTTCATAATGCATCGGTTGCTAGGCAAGTTGGTAGACAACAAATGCAGTATGAACCATAATGTGTCAGGTCCGCCTGCTATTCATATCTTTTTTCTACGTTCTTGCAAAAAACAAAACTTTATTGAACTATATTTAGTGAAAAAAGTGGTTCTTTATTGCACTGTGCAATAAAATGTTTATTGCACTCATCTGTCATTCTACATGTCATTAAAAAAAAGAAAAAAAAAGAGGTTTATTGTCCAAACAGGGCCAAGCCCCAATTTCAGGACAGCAATACATAATAGTTACAGTTTGTGGTTGTGAGCAATATATAATAGTTACAATTTGTGGTTGTGAGCTTGACAAACATAAACGTCAAATCGACGCAATTTTTAGTACGCTTTTTATTTTCCTACACATAGTGCCATCTGGATAAAACATCTTTGGTTTTTGCATGAACGTAGAAAATATATTGTATGCAACTCGTGCAAAAAGTGTTTATTGCACTCGACTTAACGTCGAGTGCAATAAACACTTACTTTTTGCACTTGTTGCATAAATAACTATTAATGGACATATTCCGATGTTGTCCTAGAAAAAAAGATATTCTTACTGAACAAACTTGCATATTAGAAATGTCTGTTTCGTACATTGTGGTATCCTGGGAAATGTCTTGGCTTGCTCTCTCTTAATCAGTGTTCCATTACACACAGAGAGAAGTTTATTTCTGATATTTCTTGTGGAGAAAAATATTTTCTTCAATACATTATTCCACATTTGTTAACAAATGTTTTTTATTCATCTTTTAGTATACCACTCGAAATGTATTGACCCTTGGTTGACGAAAAATAGACGAGTATGCCCGATATGCAAACGTAAAGTGTTTGCACAAAACGAACCTTACTGTGATTCTGACGACAGTGACTCTGACACCGACGATACAACTCCATTGATAAATTCCAATAATCGTGGTACACAAGGTGGAACATTTCAACAACAAAGCGAGAATCCAATCCAAAGAGCCGCACGGTCCATATCTCAACAGTCTGGGGTGGCGAATTTCGTTACCGCTTCCGATCATCACAGCCACAGCATCAACGGTGACTATCAGACTGCCAACGATAGTACCGACTCAGACGAAGATTGCTCAGTGCATGGCTCATCCGGACGCCTATGTGATAATTTAGAGGTGAATGTTCGTGGGTCGGACTCTGCCAGTAGCAATGGAAGTACGGGAGACGTGAATATTAATATATACGTATAATTTGATTTAGAGGGTGATATACTGTTATTTCTAGTCGGAAATAGAATGAAAATTTTAGTGATGGAACGTCTCGGCTGTAGACTGCTCAGGTGTCATTTTACAAACAACTGAGAGAGGGTTTGTGTTGCCCATATTTTGACACTTGACTGAAAAGTGATATCTGCATAGCATCAATCCCTTGAGTTGTTAAAGTGACCTATACATTTATTCTACACGCATTCACATTGAAATGATTACAAGAAACTCCGTTTTTCATTATACCTAACAAATTATATGATTGTTGAATTTCAATCAATGTATAAGAGACAGTGATTTCTCGGAAAGGTTTCATTTTGATTGAGTAGCATTAACATCTGAAATGTATGTGTTATCCTGTTGAGAGTATTTGTTTTTCAAGGTGCTAGATTGAGTTAGTAGACTTATATATTGTTAAATAACCATTATATATAATATGAGCTCGGTTATCGAAAAAAAAAAAAAATAACTTGCTGAATTTTCCCAAAGAAGCCAATTTTAGTTGTTTCAATATTATCCTTTTTTTGACTTTGAAAATTCCTTCTGGATGGACTATAGAGACAATAAAACTTAACTTTTGTAGGGCTGGAAGTGTTTGGTAGATATTGGAAATTGATGAAGGTTGTTGAAATAACGTTGAGTATTTATTAGCTTTTCTAAAATTAACTTCGACGAAATTTTGGATTGAATTTGAATATTGAATTGAGGGAAGTCAACGGCTTTTTTTCATAACTATCTTGCAGGTAAATAATCTAATACGAACCACCACCTAATTTTTTTAACATGTTTTGTGAAAATCGTGCATTGAGAGGATGATTATTTTATTCAGTGTTTCTAAAAATCTAATGGGGATATCTCAAATATATTCGTAAGCATGACTTGATGAGTTTGTCCTGTTGGAAAAATATGTGTCAACCCATGGAATACTTTATTGATTTCAGTTTTGACGGAAACCCTATTTCTTTTTTGTTCTTTTGTGCCTTGAGACTGATGCAAAAATGTTCTTTTAGCGTTATTTCGTTTGACAAAAATTATCAAAGAAACATTTTCACAGCACTCTCCAAATGGTGTAAACAAGAAGGATATGTTTTGTGTTTCATTATATTATTTGATATTTTCATAACATGCTATAAAAATTGGACTTCTATCAAATACTTTTTGTCTTTCTTAATATTATATGCAAATACATTATTTTTATTGACAGGATTTATTGATAACACTTTGTTTTTATTAGGTATTAAAAAATATTGTGAAAGCCTTGTTGAACATTTATTTACATTTGAAAGCTTCTGAAAGCTTTTATATGACAAATATCCAAGAATAGTTGGTATTTTTATAGAATGAGTGTGTTTATCAGAAATGACAAAAGAATTACATTGTTTTTCTTTGTTTAATAGTCTGGAAATTCAATATTGATTTGATTTTTTTTGACTTTCTACTACTTTACTTCGAATACAAAATTGAAAATCTAATAGAAAATTTGCTAAAAACTCTTTCAAATGTGGAAATTTCAAACAAAAATTGCTTTCAGATATAAAATATTTTTTTATCAAATTTTCGATTGGATTTTAAATTTTTTATATGAAGTGGAGTAGTAGAACGTCAAAAATATCCTCAAATCCATATTATCTCCACAAAAAATTACTTATACTTTTTTCATTGAAATGACAAATTGTAGCGGAGCAGATGGCGATGAGAAAGGTGTCCGGAAACGTCAAATTCAATTATTTGAGCCAATGATAACATTTCGATTGTTCGATAGTGTGTTATGATTTGCCAGAAAATTTAATTAGACATTTCCGAACTTCCTTTTTAGCAATTTTTGTTAAATATTTCTGCTCAAGAATAAAATATAATATTACACACTGAGGTAAAAAGGCTTTACCTGCTCGTGGAATTAATGCACTTGCAACATTTTCCACTCGCAGGTAAAGCATCTTTTTAACGTATTAATATATATTTTTATGTAGGGAACTACTGAACTGATTTCAGATATTTTTTCATTAATAAAAAGCTAAACTCTCCCTGAGTAATATAAGCTATAATTCATTATGAGCTTTTAGTTCAAAATCTCAATATTTGTAAATTGAGTCTGAAGAAAAAGCACCGTTTGGCTGCTTTATCTTTGCATCTAATAAGGTAGGCCACCCATACGTCTTTTATAGCTAGTATATGTCTGTGCCATATCACATATTGACCAGAAAGGGGAGAAATACAAAAATACTGTTTTGTCTATTTTTGGAATTAGTGCCTGCTGGGGCATATTCACTACCAATATTGATAACACTTCATAAGACCCTATGTAAGCAAAGTGCTTGAAAACCACTTTTAACACTCTGATGGTCAAGCCGCATCTGAGAGATGCAGTCGTAGTATTATTCGCTGTTGATGTGGCCTACGTGACGATATCGACTGGTCGCACCCCCTATCTTCCTAAATCGGGTAGAAGTAGCTGTTAGTACTATTTCAACTTTTGAGAAGTCATCAACAGCGAGCCGAATACCAAGTGCATCTATTAGATGCCACGCGACTAAATTTGTAAGTAGTTTTAATTGTTTTGATTGTAGTAATATTTCTTGCGCTAAACTTTAATTTCCTATTCTGTTTTTGGTTTTATAAAATTATATTCAATATAGCATATTTTATAACTCAAATATTAGCATGAATCTGACAGTTCCTATGTGACATATTTGTCATTATTTTAGCATGCTTCTTTTCGATTAGCATATAGGGTGAATCACTACTAATGTGATGATCCCTGACAGATAATCATGTGTCATATTTATTATGCCGGTGTTGGCATGGCAGGATCTTCCATAAAAGTATCTCAGATCAAAGTTATGTTTTTCGAAATAAATATAAGTGTATTGTTTACCTGTAATAAGGGACCATCCCGTTAGTCGTGATCTGCTCTGTACACAGATTCATGTTTTTTACAGATATATATCATCATGAAGGCAAACGGTACGGTTGTGTTAGAGAGCTCTCTCAAGAATAAAAATTGTAAAAAATGTAAGAGGACTTTAATAAATGGAGTGAAGTGCATCAACTGTGAAAGTTATTATCATGCAAGCTGTGCTAGGAATTGCAGTTTCATTAAAACAATCAGTGATGATCTAATCACCTGTTGTGAATCATCAGTAAAAACTGTGAGTAATTTGGAATCTGATAATGACCAGGCCTTTTTTGATGCTATCGGACAACTATCGCCCGAAAGAAAGGTAGACATAAGTATTTTCACCTACGTTGTTAAACAAAAAGACCTGATAATTGATGAATTACGACAAAAGATTAAAATGTTGAATGATAAAATCGATCAACTGAAGAACGTAGAAAAAGTAAGCACAACAAATACTGCTGAATCCAAAAAAGTTATGGAAAAGGTATCCTACGCTAAAAAAACACAGCAGACAAGTGCTCTGATTAATGAACCTGCTACCTCGAGAGGAGTTGCCGGTTCTGCAAAAATTCCCGAGGTCACAGAAAAACAATTGTCGCGTGTTCTGTTGGAAACTGAAACGAGAAAAAAGTGTAACGATTATATCAATCTGGCTAATCATAATGAAGTGGCTGCTGATAATGGAGAATGGAAACAAGTAGTCAAGAAGAAAACGAGGAGGCAATTGGTTGTGGGTCAAAATAACTCCATCAAGATCAATGGAAAAGAAATGAAAGTAATTCCAAAGATGACACTTCTCCATGTATACAGAGTGGACCCAACGATGACTGTTAGTGATCTACAGAACTTTCTAAAACCTCATTTTCCGGAAGTATCGTGTGAGAAAATGTCTTCCAAGTATCCAGATGTATATTCCTCCTTCAAAGTGAGTATATTTTATGACAACTTCAATGACGCGATGGATCCTTCCAAATGGCCTCAAGGAGCTCATGTACAACGTTTTTTAGAACTGAGAAGGTATGCTCTGCAACCCCCACCCCAGTTATTGTGAGTGATGATAATTATGATTATGATTTGATGTTATTGAACGTTAACTGTTTGACAAGTAATAAAATCGATAACATTGTTATTGACTATTCAGATTTTGATCTGAAATTTATATGTTTAACAGAAACATGGTGTGTGAAGGAGAGTGTGGATAGTTTCATAATTCCCAGCTTTGAAATAAGTAGTTATTTCACCAGAACGAAATATAAGGGTGGTGGTGTTACCATCTGGTCATTAACAGAGTTAGATGTCACAAAACTTGACCTAGACGATTTCTGCTTTGAAAAGGATATAGAGGTTTGTGGAGTCATTTGGAAATATAATGATGAAGCAAATTTTATAGTGGTGACCTGTTACGATCACTTGACCTAGACGATTTCTGCTTTGAAATGTATTTTCAATAACCTGAATATCTTATTATCTCACTTATTTAAATTGAAAATGAAAATAATTTTAAATGGAGATTTCAACAACCATTCACTTCATGACCAGATGTGCTTATGTTATCCCAATTACTCATATCATGATAATCTTAATCCAACGGTTGAAGATCCAACGCGTATCTCGTTGACTTCACAAACGACTTTGGATCAGATCTATACTAACTTCAGTATTGAAAAAAAATGTAAAGTAGTTGATAATCCTATATCAGATCATAGAACTGTTTTCTTTTCTATTAATTCGTATTACTCCAAGAAGGAGAAAAATTGTATTTGCATATGTATTATAAATGAACAAACTTTGCACAATTTGAAAAATGCATTGGAAAACGAAAGCTGGTCGGAGATTTATTTGGATATTGGAGTTGATGAAAAATTTAATTTGTTTCATGATAAGTTGATGAATTACTTCAATCGCGAATGTCCTTTCAAAAACATTAACACGAACAGGAATAAATCCCAGGAATGGGTGAACGAGAGTATAAGAGAATCTAGCAGGAATCTGAAGAACATTTTTCATCTACAAAAACAAACCCGTCACTCCATGAATATTATAAAATACGTAAAAACAGCACAAAGAATTAGTGAAGGAACAAAAATGTGTTTTACTCGCATAAAATATATTCCTTCTCAAATGTGAATAAAAGTGCGTGGTCTGTCATTAAAGACCTTACGGGAAAAACAAAACATTTTTCGAAAAATATATCAATTGAAATTGATGACAAAATTTGTTCAGATCCTCATGTTATAGCTGATGGTTTCAACCGTTTCTTCATCCAATCTCCTCATGACATTATAAGTAAAATAAATAATGCAATTATAATGTAACGTAAATAAACTTAACTTGGTTTAACTAATTTATTTAACACTTAATCTACAACTAAATTTATATTACTACGCCACTGAATAGCTCGATCGTATGGGCTCGTTCAGACTGTCTACTCCCTCTTGAGGGCTGTCTATTTATCTCCGATACAGCATTCTCGATGTTTCGAATTCGGACGGTTGGCGACGGCATGTTCCAATTGTTTCCAATATTGACCGTTGTTTTCCGCGGAAGAGCGACTGGATGGTTCTCGAATATCTCCGGGGATGATCTCATCGCTGTCGATGGCAACGTGTGAGGCGACAGGTCCGGCCTAGGTTCGTTACAATAATATCACAAAAAATATCTACTCCTAGCATCAAAAAAAGTGTTTTTCTTCAGCATGTAAATGAAGAGGAGATAGAACATGTGATAAAACATAAATTAAAAAATAAACATTCATCTGGCCCAGATGGTATATCTGCATATGTCATAAAACGTATTTCCACTCAAATCACAAAACCTCTATGTCATATCATAAATAGGTCTTTTCAGGATGCAATTTTTCCAAGCAGATTGAAAATGTCACTTATAACACCTCTTTTCAAAAAAGGCACCCTACATAATATGGAAAATTACAGACCAGTATCTCAGCCTCCTGTAATATCGAAAAAAATTTAATATGTAATGCTGAATTATTTGATGGGATTCCTGATGAAGAATAATATACTTAATCGAAACCAACATGGATTCCATGAAGGTCGTTCAACAATGACTGCTATATACTCTCTTCATGAAAAAATTTTGGAAGGTGTGGAAGCAAATGAAATTACTACAGCTGTATTCTGTGATATGAGTCGAAGCTTGACTGTGCAACATGAGCTTTATTGCAAAAACTATACAATTCTGGAGTTAGAGGAAAACTCATGATTGGTTCGAATCGTATCTCAAATCGACTCAAAGTGTCAAAATAAATCATAGAAAAAAAATATTCAAAATCAGTTCAGATCGACATATATGCCCAATGAAATTGGAGTACCCCAGGGCTCTGTTCTGGGTCCGGTTTTATTTGTGCTTTATATTAATGATTTGCCTGTAATTTCACCAAAAGCCTTCTCTTGTTTATATGCTGACGACAAACACTTTTGTTTCAGTGAAAGGTATGAGTGTATTCTACAGGATACAATTCACTCCACTTTCCAGAGTCTTTATGACTGGTTATCCAGCCTTTCTTTATTCCTAAACCCATGCAAAACTCAATATATGTCTTTTCAAAACCGTCATCGTAATAGTACCACCGGAATAGATATAAATATAAATAATGAATCAGTAGAACAATTAAACTGTGTTAAATTTTTAGGAATAGATTTTGATTCTAATCTCTCATTCACCACTCATTGCGTAAATCTCATGAAGAATCTGAATAGCAAGTGTTATCAAATTAGAGTTTTAAGAAATGTTCTGGATAAACAAGCATTACTATTATTTTATTATTGTCAAATTCAGTCAAGATTGATATATGGTATTTTAATTTGGGGTAACTCGTCTTCTATGAAAGATATTTACATAACACAAAAAAGAATATTAAGAAACATTGCTAACGTATCTTCAAGAACTTCCTGTCGAAGACTATTCAGAGAGTATAATATTCTCACGGTTTATGGTTTATTTATCGTTGAACTATTGATGTATATACACAAAAATCTAGATAAGTTCATGAAAAATGAATCGGTACATCATTACAATACAAGAATAAAAAATGATCTACAAATTCCAAGAAATCGTACATCATTGTGTCAAAAATCATACCAAATAATGGGCCTTAGGCTGTATAATATATTACCTAATGAATATAAAAGATTTACCAAGTTGGACCATTTCAAATATAATATCAAGTTGCTTATGTTAGATATAAGTCCTTACAATATTGATGAGTTCACTGATTATTTTAAATAGAGTCGTTTTATTCTGTCTGAATTTTTGAATGTTTTTAAATGTGCAATATGTGTGTATGTATGTGTATGTGTATGTGTATATATATATATATATATGTGTGTATATATATATATGTGTATATATTAGTATAAGTATATGTATTTGTTTGTATATATTATTATGCTTTGACTTTGTTAAATTGACAAATTTGGATCTTTTTACTTATGAGTTTTTTCGTGACTTGTCCTATAACTTGTCAAAGTTCTCTTGAATGGACCAATAAAATCTATTCTATTCTATTCTGTCGTAAAAAAAATATTTCCTCTAGACAACCCAGAGGATATTTCAGAAATTCATAAAATTCTATTTGATGATGATTTGGACAATACTGATTCAATTACCTCCAAAAATACAGTTTATGATTTACAAGAGAAAGAATCGGACACATGCTTCTGAACAAATTGATCGAAAACCAAGAATATGGTCAATTTTAAGTGATGCATTTCTCAGATGCAGTGCGACTATATCTGTTAGTTAATTTACGCGACTATCGGAGTGTTGGTGGATTTATGCAACACCAATTAACAGTTATCAAGTAACAATTAGCAATTATAAGTTGAACCATCATTTTACAATGGACGTGTTCATGCAGAAAAGTAACAAGTAGAAAGTTGGCCAACTTCTTACTTTAATTGAACCAAATTTTCTTCTAGTGCGCAATTAGTACGCAGATGACCGTGGATTGGCTCGTGCGATGACAAAAGCTAACCTAACTTTTATTAAATAAAATATTCTGGTTTGTTTTTGTTGTGGGTTGTGCCGTCTTTTGGAATTTTATTTATTTCTGAAAATACCTATACTGTAAAAATGGAAATTGTTGAAGCCTATTTTGATCAACCTCGATCGGCAATTTCCGGCGTTGTATGACTTGTGCGCATGCTTAATTTTCTTCCTCAATTGTTAATTGAATGTGCATAAATGCCATCAATTTCGTTACTTGTTAATTGGTGTGCATAAATCCACCATTTTAATCAAGATTCATGACCATGACAAAAATATTTAAGGTTAGGTTATTTATTTGTCATTTTCACCAGAAAACCACCAAGCAATTAATGTCTTCGATTTTATTGCTAATTAATTCATTTTGTTCTAATTGAAGGGCGGTAAATTTTATATCACTTTTCAGTTTTTTTCACTTCAGGTCATCATATCATATTCCAGTATTTTTTATAAAACAAGACTTAAAAAAGAAGATGGACAACCCTTTCGAAATATTCCTCGTTTTGGGGAATCCATGTTCAATTGTTTTGGCTTCACATAGGCTATCCTTATCTATACTTAATATTATAAAGAAGTAAAATGTGTTTGTTTGTATGTAGGGGGTAATCTCAGAAACTAATGAACCGATTTTAAAATAGGGAAAATATTCTGAAATATTTTGATTTTCACATAAATATTACCACCTAGAAAGTTCAGCAACAAACTTGGAAATTGAAAAAATGTTCAATGTTTTTCATAATTCGAAATTGAAAACACCAATTTTTTCATCACATTCAAAAACGTACTCCTAGCGCCTCTGATGGACGTATGCATCGTTACTTCACACAGTTCAAACTTTTACCGCAAGTTGCTTCGAACTGTCAACTATTGCCTTCGTTTATAAGTTGTACTAATATCATTGTCTAAAGATATATCTTTATATCTTTAGACAATGCTAATATTTTTATTATCATATTTTCATTTACTGTAACACATTACGTTGAATTTTTGGGTTGTGAGAAATAGTATTGTCCAGAAACAACCACAATTGGCGCTAGTGTTTGGGGGAAGTTACTCAAGTGAAACATTTTGGGATTTGAGAAATTATTTTAACAAATTGTAATTTTTGAGAACCGAACAAAGAAAAAATAAAATCATGCATGTTCCCTATTGTTTCCATTAATAAAGCTGAACTATCTCTGAGTAATATATAAGCTATAATTCATTTTGATGAAAATTAGTTTTTAGTTCGAAATCTCAATATTCGTAATAAAGTCGGAAGAAAAAGCGCTGCTTGGCTTCTTTTATGGTTGGATATACGTGAAAATAACGGCAACGGTGCTAGATTTCCAGCGTTCATGCCTTTTTAAACCTAGTGCGTTAATATTATAATGGCAAATTACAATTACAGTTTTTATGAAATATACACTTCAAAACCATCCAAGCACTGAATAATGAGGGTTACATCATTCCAAGAAATCAATCAACTCATTCGACCAAAATGAAAATTAGGTACCTACCTAAGATTTTCGTTGAAATCACACTTATTCCAGATTTAGTTAAATCGATCAAGGTAGTTGGGAGTTCCTTCATAAAAAGCTACTAAAAACGGTAACAATAATCTCGACTCGTAGCTTACTTCTTAATTCTTATAGTGGGCTTTGAAAACAATCGCGTTGCACACGCCCCAATCATTGTTAAAATGTATCAGTTCATGTAGTTCGGGTAACGTGAATTCGGTTCTTTTTGAAATTGTCGGAAGTCATCTAATTGCGTTTTGGAATTATTCCCGTATGAAAATTGATGTGGACTGCTTGTGATAGTGAACAGTGATAGTAGTTGATAGTGAAAAAGTGGAAACAAACAATGATGCAATTACGAAAAAGTGGCTTCGTTCTCGGCTTCAGGTAAGAACTTTGTTAGAACATAAACCTCTTTGAGTGTTCTTGTATGGTCAAATTCCGTTATATGATCTTTGGAAAACCACATAGATAGGTTGTTTTTGAATCTCAGATTTCATGTAAAAAATTATGTGAACTACGTTATTGAATTTCATATTTCAATTCGAGTTGCTACTTGTCAGTTCGTCACAGCCTTCTTGAATCAAACCCATTAGTACAAATTGAATTTGTCACGGTTACAGGTTATGTTTTTCTACATATTTGCCAAGTTTCATAACAATCCATAATCCATTCGGTAGTTTCAGCGTTCAGTGGTAATAAACATCCATACTCTGTCACCTTTATAATATTAGTATAATGTGATAGGTAGATAAAATTACGTTTCGGAGTTACAAAGCCATACAAGCAAAGCAACTTTTTTTGCTTGCAAGCTTCAAGCTGAGAGACACGTCAAATTATGAAACGTCGTTGTCGTAGTCATAACTGCCTCAAGTCTCAGTCGTCTTCAGATTTTTTTTATATTTATTTATGCATCAATAAGCCTTTAACATTATTTCAGCAACTGTTTTCCACGAATTACCAATGGCGATTTTGTCTTTGAAAAATGAATATTTTTTAACAAAAAGATGGGGACATTTTTCAATTATTTCTAAAAGAGTAGGTAGAATACCCTCTTTCAGACACCAATTTTTTCCGAAACAAAAGTAGAAATGATTCATTTTTAATGTCATTTGTCAAATGGGTATCTATGCATATGTCGTCTTATCATAAGCATTACTCGATTTCATGATTCAGACAGAGACTGTAGGTTTGTTTTGGTTTGCAGTCAGAATGGTTCTGAATCGGTTCAAAGCAGTAGGACAGTCGTGGCATGGAAATCTTCGTGCGAGCCCACTTCGAATATATGAGTGTGCGACTGTTTTGAACGGTTCAGAATCGCTAGAACTGCGAACCAAAACAAGCCTTATGATGACTAGGACTATGATGGTGATATTGTTGCATAAATTGACCCTTACGTGGTTAAGTGTACATTTTTGGATTTTAGATTTTTCTATTCGTGCGAAACAGGGACGGCTAGTTAGTGATATAAGAAACGTAGCCGAACACCGTCTTTAGAATATTATGCAACAAGCGCAGAACGGTGGTAATTTCTAAAACTAACTGAAAAAGAAAAAATTAATCGTAAGAGAAATTGCATTTCTACAAACACACTTTTTGCTAAAAATAAAACTAATTGAGTTTATTTCCAAACAAATATTCATTATAATATTAAATTACATATTTTTTTGTTTTTTAGTTAGCGCTACTAATTAATGGGGTAAATATAAAGTTACTCCACACATGCACTCTGATTATAGGGAAAAAAGAAAAATGCGGCGGTCTCATACCGTTCCCGAGATAGAGAACTTCAAAAAAAATTAACCTCATTTTCAAGCACCGTTTTCTCGCACAAAAATCACTCAAAATGCCTCCTTCTTTTTACCAGCATAAACAATTCACCCTAAATCACTTATTTTCGGCACAACTTTGCACAAATGATCGTCGTTTTTATCCAAATAAATAAATTTCACACTTTGACAGATGAAATTTAGTAACTTTTCCTTATTTTTTATGTTGGTACCTAATAAATGAATGAATTGCACACATAAATGAAGGGGAAACTATTGCTCACATTTGAATTTGAAAAGTTGGAGGTGATTCATTTATCACCAACATGAAAAATAAGGCAAAGTTACTAAATTCCATCTGTCAAAGTGTGAAATTTGTTTATTTGGAACTGTGTAAGGAGGATTTTTTCGATAAAAACGACGATATTTTGTGCAAAGTTGTGCCGAAAATAAGTGATTTAGGGTGTATTGTTTATGCTGGTTAAAAAAAGAGGCATTTTGAGTGATTTTTGTGCGAAAAAACGGTGCTTGAAAATGAGGTTGAAAAAAAATTAAAAGTTCTCTAACTCGGGAACGGTATGAGACCGCCGCATTTTTCTTCCGGATTCGTGTTCAAGAGGCAAAAACACGTAAGAAAAGTTTTTTCCCTATATTCAGAGTGCATGTGTATATTTACCATTAATGGAAATTGCTGAGAAACATATTCCAAAAAAATTACTTAAAAAATAATTCATGCCATAAAGTGAGTTTATACAGCAAGTAAAATAAAATAAGAAATAAAATAAAGTAAAATAAGAAGTAATAATTTTCAGAGTGTTTATAGAGCTGAGTAAATTAATGTAAGAAGTAAGAAAGCTATATCAATCGAAATTTGGGATTTTATGTTGTTACCTCAAACTTCAATGATGAATACCTGAAAATTTGGTCCCCGTTATTGTTTATTGAGTAAAATATAAGCAATTGTTGACAACACTACCAATATTATAAAATCTAGTCATCCAAAGACGAAAAGAAATTTTAAAAAATGCCAGTGAACACAACGTTTTCCGGTTATGAAAACAAAAATATGATAACGACTGCTATTATATCATGTCATGTACGTCCTATCTCGTCAATTTGTCTAAATTATTCGATATGTACATGTGCCTAAGAACTTGTCAAGTAAAATAAAGTTAACCATCTTTTATTTTACTTCTTATTTTATATTACCTACTTCTTATTTTATTTCTGTATAAACCTGTTATGGATGTTGTGTAGTTTTAACTTTTTAAATTACTTTATTTTATTCCTTATTTTATTTTACGTGCTGTAGGTATAAACTCACTAATAGTTAAGAAAAAAAGTTTATTTGTAGTTTTATGATTCACTGTGAAATTGAAACAATTTTGAATTAACATTTTGGGAGAGTTATTTCTGGAAACATTTTCTATAAGATTAAAATTAGACGTAGAAGTTGAAGGTGCATGACTTGCGAAATTTTCAACATTAGTAAAAAAAATGAAAGCGAATATGAAGGGTGTTTTGTGTGTCGTGTAATTTCAGTATTAGAGCGGAATGTAATCTTAGGTCTTCTATATCACTAATTTTTAACTTAATTAATAATTCACCTCTTCGACATGCCCCACTAATTGCAATTACCATTACAACCTACAATAATAAATATTAAAATTATGTTGTGAAATATGTACATTTTTCTCTGAAAATTACCATTCTTAGTGGGTATATATCGTCCGGTGCTTCTCTTAAGAATTGGTTTATTTTTTCAGATGTCAGAGTCCGTGCTTTCTTCGCAAAATATCCGTCAGATTTTCGTTTTAAAAATATGTCAATCATTAGATATTTTTTCATGACACAAATAGTACCAGTAAACCATCATACCAAAGACAATCCGTAGTTATATCCTGTTATGTTTCCCACTCCCAACTATCATTGATTAATTTGAATAAATATTTAAGTGCGGAAAATCATGCTTTTTTTCGTTTTTTGCTCTTCGCGACGTAGTAGTGATTGATATGTACTTTATGTGTAAAAAACTTAGGCGCTGTCGGATCATTAGTTTTTGCATAATTGCAATTTGAATTTTACATTGCACTTTATTGGAGCAAGCCTGGATGCGTAATAGGTGGTCCGATTTCGATTTTTCGAAAAGATTTTGGAAGTAGCAGTATATTACTACAGAACGTCTATTCTCATTTTGCGTTAAAATGCTCCGTTTCGGACATGTTTGCAAGTATTTCTCACCTATTTCGCAGCATATTGACGCAAAATGAGAACAGCCATTTTGTAGTACTATACTTCTACTTGCAATATGTTTTTGAAAAATTGAAATCGGATCACCTATGACGCATCCAGGCTTGCTTGCTCCAATAAAGTGCCTTAAAAAATTGCAATTATGCAAAAGCTAATGACCCGACAGCGCCTGAATTTTTTAACACGTTTTTATTAGCTTCACTTGTAACTAACAGACAATGTAATCAAATATTGGAAGTCAATTTCAACCTACCTCTAATTGGCGTATCGAAATGAAACTTTGTATGTATAAGTATGTAGTTTGGATCTGATCTGATGATGGAGTAGGATGCACTGAGGTCGTTCTCAGCATAATTTACAATTCCAAGATATGGCGAATGCACTGGTTCTCAGCATATTCGCCAAAATTCAGTTATTAATAAATTCCATCTCATGTGGATGAATCAATCGAAGAGTTTTTTTAACACGCTTTTTATTCACAGCATAATTTACATTTCAAGATAAGGCGAATGCACATTCGCCAAAATTTTGTTATAGTTTTCATCTCATGTGGATTAAATAATCGAATATTTTTCCCCCCGTAGTCTTTTTTAGCAATATGGACTAAATACTTAGTTAAAAATAAAATTATAGTTTAAAAAAACAAAAAACACGCTTAAAAAGCAATAAGAACTGAAAAGTTGAAAATAATAAGAATGAAGTCATTGACCAAAAAATGTTTTCTTGTGTAAAAGAAGCGTGGGGTGCTCTTTAGGTACTTACTTTTCATAATTATAGGATTAAGATAACTGATATCAAGGACCTCACGCTTTTTTACATAAGATAAAATGTTTTGGACAATGACTTTATTCTTATTATTTTCAACTGTTTAGTCCTTATTGCTTTATAAGCGCATTTTTTAGTTTTTTTAAACTATAATTTTATTACACATAAAGTACCTACCATTTACACGTTCAGACGTTCCGATTTGAGTTTGAAAATGTCATGGTCAGGAGAAAACTTCATTGATTGATTCATTGATCAATACAAAAACAAAAATTGATTCAAATAAACACTGTGATAAAGAAAATTCACCTGAAAACCTTTTAAATCCATTGATACGATGGACGTCCGAAACGAAAGTAATCAATTTTGAGAAATGAGACAAATTATGATTTTTCAGAACTGACATTTTTTCATAGAAATTATGGATTGTTATCAAATTTATTGTCCTGATCACGAATCCGCAAGAATTTTGAGCCTATCTTGCCACCTAATACTATTTTTCGCAAAAATCGGTATATAGTATATATATATATATATATATATATATATATATATATATATATATATATATATATATATATATATATATATATATATATATATACCGGGTGTCCCAGAGCTTTTAGGCCAGCAGATATTTCATTATTTGCAGAAAATTAAATTGAAAAAATAATATGTGTCGTAGGAGACCAAAAAAACCCATATATATATATATATATATATATATATATATATGTAGCATAGCAAAATCCACCCCCTGGCAAACAACCCCCGAGAAACCACCCCAAACTTTTGTTTTTAAATTGCACCCCCATGTTTGTTGCTGTTCAACTTACAGCCCGTTTCATTCCTTATTCATCGATATATCATAATATGTAGTTGTGAAGATAGTAAGTCGATAAAATTGAATTCGTTAGTGAGCACTATTAATTGGACTGAATGAATGGTTCCACGTTGTAGAGACAAGAAAAAGTGGATGTTAAAGAAAAAGAGTCAATAAAATGTTAGAACTTTTTGTGTTCTGTTTTATTCCTACGGTATCTGGATGACAAATTGCGATCAGTCGTGATATTGTTGTTAAATATCAAAATGCCTTTTCGTTCACTCCCAACGAATTCGTTGATATGCTTCTAATTTTTGGTGAATGCCAAAAGAATAAACGTGCTGCGGAGAGCCTGTATGAGCAGCGCTTTCCTGATCGTCGACAACCAGGTCGCAATACGTTTTTGTATGTAGAAAATACAAGGATCATTTCCAGGGAAAACACATCAAGAACATCCTACTCCTGTACGAACTGAGGAAAATTGTATGAATGTGTTGGCCTACGCCGAAGCACATCCTCATATTTCGGTTCGTGCATTGGCGGTGGAGATTGGGATCAGTAAGTCGTCTGTGCACAGAATTTTCAAACAGTACAGGTAGCATCCCTTTAAAATACATTTACACCAGGGACTCAGACCTACAGATTTCGAAAGACGAATGGCATTCATTGCTCACATTCAAGTTTTAGTCCATGACAATCCCAACTTCCTCGATCAAATCTTATGGAGTGACAAATCCCGCTTCCATAATGATGGCACTGTTAACCGACATAACATGCACTATTGGGCACAGGACAACTCTCACTGGATACGAGAAACCAATTTCCAAACAATGTGGGGTGTGAACGTGTGGTGTGTTTTACATAATGGACGTCTCATCGGCCCTCATTTTTTCCAAGACACTTTGACTGGCCACCGATATCTACATTTCTTGGAAAATTATATTCCTGCATTACTAGAAGATATTCCAATTGAAGAACGACAACAAATGTGGTGTCAACAAGATGGTTCTCCTGCACATAACCATAATATAGTTACTACATTCCTTAATAATACCTTTCAAGACCGTTGGATTGGAAATAGTGGACCTGTTCGATGGCCTGCACGTTCTCCAGATCTCACGCCACTGGACTTTTTTCTATGGGAATATTTGAAACGAGTTGTCTTAGAAACTCAACCAATAAATATTGAAGATTTAAGCCAGAAAATTTTAGAGGCTTATAATACCGTTACTCCGGAAATGATTAGAGCTTCCTGTACTCGCGCGCTGATTCGGCGACTTGATGCATGTGTGGCAAGTGCTGTCCAACATTTTTGAACAATTTCTGTAGTATAATGTATTATTCAAAATACAGATGAGCTTATAAATTATTATTTCATTTGTATTTTTATTTGCCATAATTCTGCATGCCATTCTAGCTACCATGATACATTATTGAATGAGAAATGAAAAAGACTGTAAGTGGAACCAAAACAAACATGAGGGTGCAATTTGAAAAACAAAAGTTAGGGGTGGTTTCTCGGGGGTTGTTTGCCAGGGAGTGGATTTTCCTATTCTGCATGAACGAGCTTATGGTCTCCTACGACACGTATTTTTTTTTAATTTTTATTTCTGCAAATAACTGAAATATCTGCTGGCCTAAAAGCTCTGGGACACCCGGTATATATATAATAGTATATGTCACTCAGGTTAACCCCAGAAGAGATTCAGACTCATTTTCGGTATATCTAACGATCTTCAGAATTACAGAATTCTACTCCAATAATTACGGAAGATATGGGGGTGTTTCCATGAGAAGTGAGGCAAATTCGAATTTTTTTGAATTGAAAATTTTTCAGCGAAAATATGGATTGTGACTGAAGTTGAAGTCCTGATCACGAAGCCGTAAGAATTTCGAAAATAAGTGAAAATAATCAAGGAAACAAAAAGAAGTAAAAGCTCACAAGAAGATTTCTCAATATGGGGCGTATGTCCATAACGATTTCTATCTTGACGCCATTTTTTTTACCCATTTTTAATGTTTTTCCGGTTATATTTAGGAAATCGTAGGCCACTGTGCAGGCAATTGCACTTTTTTGAAACATTTTATCATTTTAGCTGGTCACGCGCCGTCTTAAACTTTCCAACCAAGTGGAAGTTTCACACGCCAGTCCAAAACTGTCGGTTTTTGCATTTAAACCAACGTTTTGCATTTCGCAACCAAACACTCAGAATTGGCGCGTATACCTGGAGTGATATAATAATAATAATATCGTCTTTATTATTTTCTTCCTTTTCAACGGTACAGTCATTTGAATAAAAATAAAAATATATAGCATATTTAACTTTGGAAGAAAATTAAAGGCGGAGTTCAATTTCAATAGTGACGAATCACCATGGAAATTGCTCTTCCACTCAACCTCAAAAATTTTGTATCGCGCGCTTGGTGCGAATGCTCTAAAAGTGCTCGAGGACCTCAGACGCTGGAATGCGTTCCAAAACCGACAGAATGGAACGACAGTATAAACGGCGCTAATCACTACTATGTTGCGAAGAGCCTGCGCTACAACTTGAAAAATGGTGGTGATATGAATTTTTTTGAAAACGCAGATTTTTCCCGGTTTCCTTCTTCACTAATAATACGATCGAGTCGTGCTAGGGCTCATTTTTTCACATTTTGATTCTCTACGAGAGCATCGAGATTGCTTCATTAGTTTTCATGTAACAAGCGAAAAACGAAGAAAACACGATTTTTTGCTCCTAAATGTTTATAACAAATTAAGCAGTGATAGTTGCGAGTAGAAAACATAACAGGATATAACTACGGATCGTCTTTCGTCTGGTGGCACAGTACATTTCCTGTTTCTGATTTTGTCATAAAAAATCTCTGAAGGCCTATGCGGGTCTTTTTATTTGTCGCCGGTAACACCTCAAGAAGTATCGGATGCCGTAAAATCTCTGAAGAAATCTAAAAGTCTTGATATACATGAACTCAACTCTCAAATTATAACAGATACTAGCGACATTATTTTAGTTCCACTTACTAATCTATAATAAACTCTATCTTCATATCAGGAATATTTCCTGATTGCTTTAAATTTTCCAAAATAACACAGTTGTTTAAAAAAGGCGATAGAAATAATATGAACAATTACCGTCCTATTTCCATTATCTCAGTCTTTGCGAAATTAATTGAAAAAATCTTGAATAAACGATTGAGGTGCTATTTTGAGTCAAATAATTTTTTTAGCAACACTCAATATGGTTTTGACCCAATCGCTCTACTGCTCTCGCTGTCTTGAATGTCGTGAATGATATAATATCTACCTTGGAGGATGGAATGCAAGCTGCTATCACCCTGTGTGACCTTTCCAAGGCTTTTGATTGCGTATCACATGATATATTACTTGACAAATTAAATTATTATGGGGTTAGGGGAGTACCACTCAATCTGATACAATCCTATCTGAAAAACCGCTTTCAAGCGGTAAGTATGGGAAATTCCTTATCTGATTTCAAACATAATGAGCATGGTGTCCCTCAAGGGTCTATATTAGGACCGTTGTTATTCATAATATACACAAACGACTTAAGTAACTATATGGTTCCAGTGAAAACTGTTTCATTTGCAGATGATACGACATTCCTTTATTCTGGAAAACTGAGATCGGAGCTGTACAGAACTCATGAAGAATTAGCTAATAAATCTGGAAATTGGTTCGCAGCCAATAAACTTTTGAGTTTTGAGTTTGAAGATAAAGAGATTGCGATTTATCGTTGTTCAGTTTGCTGAACAACGATAAATCGCAATCTCTTTATCTTTCGTCCACGAATGCCACAGAAACTCATTCTGCAAATTTACTAGGAGTAACTCTGGATAGTGATCTATCATGGAAACCTCATATTACCAAATTGAAAAGCAAACTCAGCAGTGCTCTGTTTGTCCTACGACAACTTCAAACTGTAATCAATTTTAATGCACTCAGAACAACATATTTTTCGTTATTTCATTCGCACATCAGTTACGCTACTATTCTTCGGGGTGGTTCGCCTGATTCTCTCTCAATTTTTCGTTTACAGAAAAAAACTGTCAGGATCTTATCCAGTGTAAGCTTTCTGGAACACTGCCAACCTTTGTTTATTAAGCACAGAATAATGCCCTTGCCGTGTTTGTATATTTTTCAAGTTCTGAAAGAGATTCACAAAAACTCCTCGATGCTCACTAAGCAATCTGATATACACAGCTATGGTACTAGACAAGCAGATAACCTGAGACCAAACAGGTTCCGCCTAACCAAATCTAAGAGAAACTCACTGAATTATTATCTCTACAATATACTACCACCAGAATTGAAATCATTAAGTTTAAACTTATTCAAAATAAGGATAAAAAAATTATTATTGACGCATTGCTTTTATTCCACAGAGGAATACATTGGACATTTCAGACTTTGTAGGGAATAGAATTCGTCTCACCCAATTTCCATTCTTATGTTCACTTTCTATGTTTTTTTTATCTATTTACCACACTTTAGCACCATTTTACAATAATTTACAATATTTTTACACTATACGTGATGTATTATTATTATATATTTTAACAATGTATTATATTTTAACAATATTTTATATTTTAACAATTTTCTGCTCTACAGTATTGTCGTTTTTTTATGACGTGCTACAAACATGTATTTGTAATGTAGTTAAATAAATATACTATATACCCTACTCTATACTCTATGTGTTGTGTTTTGTTTTCATTGGACAAAATAAACGACACTTATTAGATAGACAACATCGAGAAACAGCAAAGATCAGTGAAGTAGTTCCCCATCAACTTGAGATTCAAGAACATTTACCTACAATTTCTTGAAATTTGTTAGGAAAAGGTCCAAATTATTCAACACAGTTTTTAATCTCGATAAGTTACAATATATCACACTCTGATTGATTCATTACTATTTGATGAATGGATATTTTGATGGAACTCTATAATGAAATTGATCCTGTTTGGAATCTTGTTTTTTGAAAAGTTTGCACAAAACTCTCAAAGATATGAAGTAGATAACTTCCACAAGACTGAGGAAGCTGAATCCCATAAATAATCCGAGCAATCCTCCAATGTTTGCTGAAAAATAAATTCACAATTGAATGTACAATTAGTAACAAACAAGTTCAGAGATCTGCCTTAAACTTTGTCGTGTGAAAATGGAAATTATACGTCTGAAAAACTACTACTGTGTTAGCCTGACAGAGACAAACATAGGGTTAATGATTACTTTGCTCTAATCGAAGAGAATATCAGGAATCCTTAAAGCTCTCATGTTATTCAGTAAGAAAATTTCACATCGAAATATCGAATAGCATTGAAAAACAAATCTGACTTTTAACTGCAATATAACTTGTGTAATGAATAATCTACTTATTTACTTTACAATAATAGGCCAATTCCAATCTGCCATTTTTAGATCATTTTATTCCCTTTATATGTTCAGCTCAACTACTCACGATATACATCTGCAATAAGAGACGGAAGTCTGTACCTATACAATAGGTGTATAAGACTCAGGATGACATGTCAGCTGGTTATGTTTCAGTTGCAGTAGTTGAGTTCAGATGGCGTTGGCTAAGGACGTTTTCCATTCTGCTAATGCAATCCCAACGAAAACTATGAAGTGAATGGATTTTAATTGTTTCAGTCAGGTACGCAGACCGCTTGACTCATCCTTCACTGATGAAGGGAAAATACCCCGAAACCGGTCTTCAGGTGGTCAGCCTTAGTGAAGTGGTTAATATTTATTTAACCATTTTGCAAAGTACCTTGCATGTTGATCCTTCGGATGTAATTCGACGTCTGTCGAAGTATAGCCAGGGAAGTAGTCGTTTGATGGATGTTCTACCAACATACCCCCATTGTATAGGTATTTGTTGTCTGTTTCGATGAATAAGACGTATTAATTTTTAATGACAATAGATATCTTACAGAATTCTGTCTCTTATTGTAGTTTATATTTATACATAATACTTACATAGAATTTCGGTGAATCCATATAATTCACTTTTGATTTGTTTGGTGAACTTCGAGTTGGGGAAAAAAAAGTGCGCCACTGCCACATTTTTCCTACAAAATGAATATTATTCTTGGTATAAGTACAGGGTGTAATCTATCTTCTTGCATACCCGCGAATGACGGGTGCATATTGCCATTTTACGACAAATTACAAGTAATTACAGTGGTTATTTTTTTTATATTTTAAAGGAAAAATAATTTTATTTTCTGATGGATTGTCAACTGCTAGCGGTTGTGTAAGAAGTTATATTATTATATACAGGGTGTAACATAAGTACTTTAAAATATTCAGATGACGTATTCCTGAGACAATTTTAAGAAAAAAGTCTATATAAACTTGTGTCCGGAAATGCTTCGTTTCGGAGATACAGGGTGTTGAAATTTAATTTTTTTGTTCGCTTTTTAAAATTACTTTTGCAAAAAATGAGTTATTCACACGAAATTTGGTACCTGGGGTTTTTTTGACGTGGGAAATCATAATTTCGTATTAATTTTCGTGTAACATCTAGAGGGCGCTGCGTACGCTGTCATTATTTATTTCAAATTGCCCTAACATTTTTGACAGTAAACTTTTGGTACTTTTCATGAGAAAACCTCATTCCCACACCGTTTCCAAGTAAAAAAGGTACACTTCCTCAACAACGCTGGAGGTGATCGTTTTCGAGATATTTACAATTTTCTATATCGATGCATGTTACTTAGCTCCTAGGGGCGCTAAGTGAAGTTACACATTACAAAAAGTAAGTATGTGGTAGGTCTCGTCAAAATAAACTACTTTTTTCCTATGAAATGTTTATCGAAAAATGATTTGTTTTCAAGATACAGATTGTTGAAATTTTTCAAAACATGGTTGGTTCTTGTCATAAGTTTTTTGCAACTGCAGTTATTTTCATCAAACTTTAAACACAGACTTCTTTCAAACTGAGCATTATCAAACTGCTTAATCAATCCAACTTGAAAAAAAACTGTCAGGTTTTATTATTCAATTAGAAAGTGCTACATTTCGGAGTTTGTAAAAAAACAATTCGGAGAAGTACTATGTTATTTATTAGGCAATTAAACACATAAAAATGGAACGAAACAAGTATTACAACAATTGTTCAAAGTGACGACCCCAACAGTAATAAAAGCTTCTGCTATCCTCATCAAAGAATTCCGCACCCGTTGAAAAATGCCGGGAGTGTTTCTTATCGTTTCGCAGCAAGCTATGATGCGATCCCTTAACATTTCCTCGTTTCCAATGGGGCTAGCATAAACTAGCGATTTTAGGTGTCCCCAAAAGGATAAATCGACGGGATTGAGGTCCGGTGACCTCGGGGGCCAATGCTGAGTGCCTCCTCTTCCTATCCATCGTTGGGGATATGCTACGTCTAAGAAATTTCTTGCTATCAGACTAAAATGAGCAGAGGCTCCATCGTGCATAAACCAAGAGTGATTTCGGAGACTAATGGGAACATCTTCCATAAGCTGTGGAAGCTCGTGTTCCAAAAGATTTTGGTAAGCATCTCCATACAAACGTAAGGGGAGAAAATAGGGCCCAATTGAATAATCCCCAATTATGCCTACCCATACATTAAAAGATAATCTGTCTTGGAAATGAGTTCTCAGCAACTTCACTTGGCGCCCTAGGAGCTAAGTAACATGCATCGATATAGAACATTGTGAATATCTCGAAAACGATCACCTACAGCGTTGTTGAGGAAGTGTACCTTTTTTACTTGGAAAAAGTGTGGGAATAAGGTTTTTTCATGAGAAGTACCAAAAGTTTACTGTCAAAAATGTTAGGGCAATTTGAAATAAATAATGACAGCGTACGCAGCGCCCTCTAGATGTTACATGAAAATTTTTGCGCAATTATGATTTCCCACGTCAAAAAAACCCCGGGTACCAAATTTCGTGCAAATAACTTATTTTTTTGCAAAAGTTATTTTTAAAAAGCGAACAAAAAATTTAATTTCAACACCCTGTATCTCCGACACGAAGCATTTCTGGACACAAGTTTATATAGACTTTTTTTCTTAAAATTGTCTCAGGAATACGTCACTTGAATATTTTAACGTACTTATGTTACACCCTGTAGATTAATGTGAAAGCGAAACACCACTGACTGGCAGCCATCACTTTATCTCCCAAACGTAGATCTGAAATTTGGCTTGGAGGTTCATTTCAGGATGTGGGCATGTTTTATAAAAAATAATTGAATAAAAAGGATAAAAAAATAAGGCAAGCTTTTATACAAATGCACTAAAAAGGAAAAATAATTTCTTTAATTCTTTGACCTAGGTTACTCTGTGAGCAGATTAAAAATCTTGCCGCGGAATTTTTTTTAATCAGTTTTATTTGATTCTTTTTATTTATTCATGAAGTCCGTCATCTTATTGAATTCTGACAAAAATTTATAATCTCCGATCCCAAAAAACCCACATACCAATTTTGAATGGAATAGCGCCATAATACCAACACACGTCGTGGATTTTGACAAAAAATGAGCTCCAACCCCAAAAACTCCCACATACCAATTTTTATTGGAATCCAATTATAATCATAAAACTCGTCCGCCATATTGGAGCAATCATCTTGTGTTTTCTTTAGGAAAAACTCCATAATGTATTGTCACAGGAACTATGAACACCTGCCAAATTTCACGTTAATCGGACAACTAGAAGTGGAACAAAGAACCCCGCACCAAATACATGGGAAAATGGCTCTCAGCCAATTTTTAATTTTTCTTGAGATATTGTGGTACAAGTCACCAGAAATTATACGTGCAAGTTTAAATTAGTTTCTGTGTCTAGTTTCAGAGATAAGAATTTTTGAAAATCATAAAAATGGCTGTTTTACTAAATCATAGTAAGGTTCACTTATCCAATAGTAAAAAGGAGGAGGTTCTCTAGTCAACGCGTATATATATTTTTTTATGTATGACCACGCATAACTTTTTACTGAGACGTCCGATTCCGATCATTCTTTTTTCAGTGGATAGGGTGTACTCCGAAGTTGGTCCCATTTGAATATAAAAGATGAAATCAACTCCTAAGGGTAGCAAAATGAAGGATATTGATCACTCACCCTCTGAATTCTGGTCCGTTAACCGATTCTATCAGGCATAACTTTGTACTGGGTTCATCGATTTGGATGATTCTTTTTCAGATAGGGTATACCTCATAGTTGATCATATTTGGATTTCGAATGAAATTATTCACCCTTACGGGTAGAAAAATAGGGGAGAATTGATTTTTCACTTGTGAACATTGGCACACATATGTAGTTGACAATGACATATCGCTACTGTCATTATTTTTGTTCTCCTACATCCGTCACAATCATTATATTCTATGCGAGGATGGAATGATATACAAAGTATTGAAATAAACTAACCAGAACAACAAAAATAATTTATATTACATGAAAGAGTAAAAGTAGATAATCATATCATTTAACTGGTAATAGTTGAAGTAAGGTGGGTGAGTAAGTATTTTGGAAGTAATAAAAAAACAAGTAGGTAGTAATTAGTAGATTTCAGCCACAGAAAATTGAAAAATAAAAACTTAAAAAAAAAAAATTTAACCGACGAAATACGGAACTGAAAAGTAAAAAATAAAATAAACCTTAGTCTCAATAACTAAGCTCCTAGACTAATGTAAGTATAGTCCATTCAATATCAATTGCAGAAGCTGTTTCTATAGGGAGCAAATGAAAACTCACTTCGCTAACACGAGCGTATATGCGAAGAAACGGAACGAAAAAGAATCTGTACTACTTGTATACAGTTTCCGTCGGCACAAAGAGCCCGCTGGTCAACGTGGACTTGAGTGACGGCTGTCTGTTTTACAACCGATTCGTCTGGGCCAATCAAGTCGGACATCAATTCTGGCAGGTGTGTCTCTACGATGGGAGGTCATAAATCACGCGTTATATTTGTGTTTTAATAGCTCTGAGAGATTAAAAACCAGTAGCGTCTAAGGTCTTGGTGTGTGCCGATCGAAATACGTTTTAGGATATAATAATAATCTACATCAAACAATGAAAGAAATTATTTTTCTTTCTTAATGTATTTGGATAAATAAAAGCTTGTCTTTAATTTTTTTAATTTTTCATTATTTATGAAGAATTTTTAAAATCTTAAAATATCTAAATAAAATTAGTTATCTCCGCCACTGCTGCTCACAGGATTTCGCCGCAAGACTTTTTTATGCTTCTGTAATTGATATTGGGAAAACTATGACTAATTTTGAGTCGGCGCCAAACGAACAATCAAGGAAGATCATTAAATTACTTCAAAAAAATTATCAGAATGTCACCGCGCAACTCGATGCCATCATTTTATGCCTCTCCTAATTCGTTTGCTTGTTTGTTTGGCGCCGACTCAAAATAAGTTACTTACATTAGTTTAGGAGCTTAGTTATTGAGACTAAGAAGGTTTATTTTATTTTCTACTTTTCAGTTCCGTGTTTCGTCGGTTTACAATTTAGCATATTTCGCCAATCTTTATCATTGGTCCTATTAGTCGAACAGAGCATTTTTCATTGAAAATATCTTTATTGGGAGTCTCTTCTTATGACAAGAATATCTTCTTCAAAAGTTTTAACTTTCTTCCAAAACACTAATTGTTTTAAAAAAATGTTTGTTTTTTTATATTTCATGTTTTTAACATTAGTCAGTTAAAACAGTCTTTCAGAGACAATAAATCCGTTTCGAAGCCAAAACTAATTCAGGAAGACTTATAGTAATTAAAAGTGTTTGAAGGTGTTGTTAATGTTTTTAACCGTTAACTCAGTTGCGAAGCAACCCTTGGAAGTCAGAGACTTGTGTGAGTTAAGAAGACGGGGACCTTAGCTTTTTAAGTGTCATCCGAAGCACTATTGCTATATATGATTAGCTACAAAAAGCTACAATCACATTTTATGTTCAAAAATATAAGTTGAAATATATTTTGCACCTAATATAACATGTTGAATGTACCTGTCCGTTTGAATCATATTTTTCAGTTATACTCTAAAGTTAAATACCCTACACTCGTGTAAGTTTCATTCATATGTCTGGTTTTTGAAATATAAATATTGAAAATTGATATTCTATAGAAAATATTATCCAATCTTATTTCTTAACGGCGTGGCTAGTGACACGTTGGAATGCGGTTTTCCACTTGCTATACGAAAATTCGGTGTCCAGATCCATATAAGTCGTACTCTACGCTTCGTGACGATTCCGCGAATATCCATATAAATATTAATTATGAACCCTCCCCAACGTGTCAATAACCACGCCGTTATAGGCCAGTCAAAATAGACCGTCAATTCACATTAATTACAAACATTTCTTTAACACTGCCGGATATTGAGGCATCCAGTAAAGACTAAATGTAAAAATTTGCACACTTATCCGGTGACCGGAAATTACTCTAAATCGCATAAAACGTTAATTTGCAATATCTCCTTGGACCAAATTGCAAACATTGTGCAAATTGCAGGTATATTCCCTAAATTCTTTTCTACATCCCTTGTAAAATTTGCACACGCAATTTTCATCCGGAAATACGAATAATCCTTGATTACGTTGTAATTAGCGCTGATTCTGCTTACAAAATTGCAAACATTGTGCAAATTTGTGGTAAAATCCTGGTTCCGTCATCCCTAAAATGCTTTAAATTTGCAAACTTTCCATGTGTACGGAACATCAAAAAATTATGGATAACGCTAAAAACAGTGTCAGGGGCAAAGTTTTAGGGGCCACGAAATTGCAAACAATATTTTCGTGCTTTGCAAACTTTGGTGGCATAATTTTAAGTCGCCAACCTTTTCCAGTATCGCGGAAGATGGCGGAAATGAACATTATTGTTAGAAGCAATTTTCGCAAATGCCACAAAATTCCAAACTTTGTGCATTTTTTTCTTAAAGTTCTGCTATGGCAAACAAGTCTACATATAAATTTGCAACCCTATGAAATGTCGGGAGAACCGGGCAATAGAATATTATCAATTAAGTCGATTTTCACGGATGACACAAAATTCCAAACTTTGTGCAATTTTTTCTCAAAGTTTTGGAAAACAGTGGGAAAGCAGTGCAATGGAATATTGTAAATTGAGTCGATTTCCGCGGATGACACAAAATTCCAAACTTTGTGCAAGTTCTGGAGAGGCGAACAAGTTGACGTATGAATTAGCAAACCCATAAAACGTCAGCAAAGCAGGCCATGGAATATTATCAATTGAGGCGATTTTCGCGAAATGTTAATCTTTTTGCAATTTTCGCTAAATAATTGAACCCGATCTGGTGGAATCGACTTTTATTATCAGAGGATAATTATTCAAGGACCAAATTACCGAAACCGGTAATTTTTTCGTCCTTTCAAGCGAATTGTCAAGTTATCTCGTCATTTTCATGATACCCGATAGTGAAATTAGACGATTCCACTGAATGGTTATATCAAATAACACTGAATAGTTCCAACACATAGTTTTACTTGATAATTTTCAATAAAACAATAGAGTTTACATTAGAGAATACTGTAGATTGATTTGTTGAAAATATAAACAGGATGTTCATAAAATCAGATGTGCAAAGTGAGATTGCTTCTTGAAAATGTGTTTTCCATTTCTTCCGGTCTTCCTGATGATCGTGGAAGCGTGAAATAGATTTTCGTCGACAAAAATGTATTGAAGACCTAGTGAATGCGATGTTCCTCCTGCGTCAATGTTACGAATGATTTCTGGTGAGTACTCTCTTTTGGAAAACATTCTTCTTTGCCTCATTTATCTTTATGAGTTCTTAATCAAGACTGGAATAGAAAATCAAATAACTATCTGAATGAAAATGCAAATTTTCAATTTCAGATTTTTTCTTTTGAATTAGGGCCTTTTCTGAATATCTATCAGATGTAGTTCAATGTCCAGCGTGGCTTTAGCCGGGGAAGTAGTTGTTTTCTGTTAGACATTCACAAAAAATAACTTCAATTTAATCGTGGATTTTTCAATTCACAGAAAAATCTTTCTATCAATATTCAATTGAGAATGTTTCCCTTTTCAACAAGAATACTGTACTTCGAATTCTTTTACATTTTACGAGATTTATTCCATAATTCTCTGAAAAACAGATAATAGGCGAGATCACAAACTCACAAATTTGCTTCATATGTGCTTGAAGTTGAAATATAGTGATAAAATATTATGTATGCATAGTTTTTCCTAGAGAAATATTCTATTGCCCGTCTTTCCCGACATTTTATAGGGTTGCAAATTCATACGTAGACTTGTCTGCCATAGCAGAACTTTAAGAAAAAATTGCACAAAGTTTGGAATTTTGTGGCATTTGCGAAAATTGCTTCTAACAATAATGTTCATTTCCGCCATCTTCCGGGATAATGAAAAAGGTGCAAACTCAATTGGCGACTTAAAATTATGCCACAAAAGTTTGCAAAGCACGAAAACATTGTTTGCAATTTCGTGACCACTAAAACTTTGCCCCTGAGACTGTTTTTAGCGTTATCCATAATTTTTTGGTGTTCCGTACACATGACAAGTTTGCAAATTTAAAGCATTTTAGGGGTGATGGAACCATGATTTTACCACAAATTTGGACAATGTTTGCAATTTTGTAACCAGAATTAGCGCTAATTACAACGTAATCAAGGATTATTCGTATTTCCGGTTGAAAATTGCGTGTGCAAATTTTACAAGGATGTAGAAAAGAAGTTAGGGAATATACCTGCAATTTGCACAATGTTTGCAATTTTGTCCAAGGAGATATTGCAAATTAACGTTTTACGCGAATTTGAGTAATTTCCGGTCACCGATGAGTGTGCAAATTTTTATATTTAGTCTTTTCTGGATGCCTCAACATCCGGCAGTGCTAAAGAAATGTTTATAGTTAATGTGAATTGACGGTCTATTTGTCTGGCCTATTAATAGTCAGTCATACGGTTTCTAAGATCATATTTATTTCATCAAGAAATAAGAATGGATGATATTTTTTATAAATTTCCAATATTTATATTTCAAAAACCAGAAATAGGAAATTAATGAAACTTACACGAGTGTAGGGTGATTTACTTTAGAGTATAACTGAAAAATATGATTCAAATTGACAGGTCCATTCAAGAAAAATTCACAAACATATATATTAGATGCAAAACCTATTTGAATTTAATTTGTAAACACCCCCTGTATAAAATGTGATTGTAGCTTTTTGTAGCTAATCACATTAAGCAATTACTATGAGTCTTCCAAAAAGGCTGTTTTAAGTGACTAACGCTGAAAACATGAATATAAAAAACAAACATTTTTTAAAACGATCAGTGTTTTGGAAGAAAGTTGAAACTTCTGAAGAAAATACTCTTGTCATAAGAAAAGACTCCCAATAAAGATCTTTTTAATGAAAAATGCTCAGTCCCACTAATGGGACCAATGATAAAGATTGGTCCCTATTTTTGACCCACCCTGTATCATAGGCGGCTTCTTTTGTCTTAACGACCGACCGACTGACATATCATTTGACTTCTTTTGAACCAGCAATGCTATTATTTAGTTACTAATCATGTAAAAAGTAATACACTTGGATAAGTGAACCTTACTATGTTTTAGTAAAACAGCCATTTTTATGATTTTCAAAAATTCATAATTCCGAAACTAGACATAGAAACTAATTTAAACTTGCACGTGTAACTACTAGTGACTTGTACCACAATATCCCCAAAAAAAAATCAAAATTGGCTAAGAGCCATTTTCCCATATATTTGATGCGGGGTTCTTTATGTTGTAAAATTTGATTTCCCACAGACAGACATTGGGACAGGTGAAACTAAATAAAAGCTTGTAAAAACACATCGTTCGCTCCCGCTCCTCTTACAAACGTTTAGCACATCAGCAAAATGTAAATCATGCCTGACTTGTCTTTGTCAGACTCGTTGGGTAATTTTCATAAAGGTGAATGTACCATGGCATCTAGAGTTGGAACAGTAATACCTACTTGTTTCATGGGGATTTTCCCAGGTGAATTCATGTAATATGTTTTTTTAATGGGAAATATACATACTTACAAATAATATTCATCGAAATCTTTCTCAGATTCATACATAGAGCTGTTGATCCTAATATCATTCAATTTGGCGGAGAGTTCGCCGTATGACTTGGTCTCGCTAAAAACAAGCTCGAAACATCCAGGCAAACAGTTACAGCTTGAACTAGAAATTGAAAGTATTGATTCATAGTTATTAATGGACGTACAGATTGATATAATCAGATGGCATCGGTCTAGAATTAGGAAGATCTTCCAAAAGAAGCTCGGAATGCTTTTTATACAAGGTAAAGAAAAACAGAACATATTTTTTGCCACCTTCGTATTCTAGTAAGAAGGGTATTTGTGACAATTTTGTGAAGTAATACCTTTTAATCGAATTTAAATTTAAGGATACATGTCATTCTATGTCAATATGTCGAACTACTAAAAATACAAATTGCCTAGATAGATTTAAGTTTCATAGATAGTACCCAAGAACAGTATAATCTTACCCATTTCCATAACTCTTTTCTAAATCATCTGTGGCTTCATTCAAACATTCCATGTCAGCTTTACCGCAGGCCTTGATTGTTTTGTTTCCTGTAAAATAACAGAATTAGTGTGACTGCCAGTTGTAACACAAAGAGGAAGTGCACTATTTCCAATGAAGTAAATCATCCAAGGAAAAATATTACACTTTACTGTAGATTTACACATAATTTTTTTTTCCTCATATATAGGGTGTGAATAACTAACTTGTTGCCATTTTATAACGAAGCATAGTGTTGAAAATTGATAATAAACTCAAAAGTTTTGAAAACTAGTAGATGAGGTCAGCATACTTTAAAGCACTTAACAAACCACAATTATCGAAAAATAATTTGTAAGAAACAGTTTTTTTAATTCGCACGAAAATCAGCAGTGCATGTTGACAATTAACTTGACCAAATAGTGTTGCCACGTTGCCAGCTAGGAAAAGTCTTCTCGCACGCGCTTTTATCGGTATCTGTTAAGGTATGAACGACATGACTTTTGTTAGATTCGGTTACTGTTTTCTGATTAGCTGGTGAATGAAAGATCGTACGCAGCAACCAATCAGAAAACAGTACGCGATATGCATGAGGAGTAGTTCGAACATTCTTGTCCTTCTTAGGTAGCTGGCAAGGTCTTTGCGTCCATATGAAGTCATTGGGCAGGCACGTTATAATTAAATATCATTTTCAAAAACCGTAATTATATTATAATCAAAATCGAAACACAAATAACGATTATTAAAATATCCCAATATCCATGTCAAAATTGACAAATGTCAGTTCGCTGAAGTTTGTTCTTAGCATCAAACATCGAACGATATATTGATTTATTTGAAAATATGAACAGGATGTTCATAAAATCAGATGTGGAATAATCTGCGACTGAAAGATGAACTTTAGTCACTATCTTCCATCGTTCAAGATAACTATCCGAATAAAAATGCAAATTTTCAATTTCAGATTTTTTCTTTTGAGTTAAGGTCCTTTCAGAGTATCTATCAGATGTAGTTCAATGTCCAGCGTGGCTTTAGCCGGGGAAGTACTTGTTTTCTGTTAGATATTCACAGAAAAATATTTCTATTCAATATTCAATTGAGAATGTTTCCCTTTTCAACATCAAACGGTATATTCTTCATTTAAACAAAATCAAACTCGTTCATTTAAATTGAGAAATGAACGATAATACTGAGCAGTCCGCAGATGGACACTATGTGTTAAATTTTGGTAGGTAATATATTTTTTCTGGCTTATTCAGGACTTTTTCTAATTATTTCAAGAGGATATTATTTTTATTTGTTTATGGACTATCAATTGTTGCGGTAGTGCAAAAAGTTAGTTTACACCCTGTATACTTCGATCTTACTACAGTTGAGAATCGACAAGGAGATATTACTTTAATTATTTTTAGTCTTTTTTGTTATTAACAAACATTTCGTTGTAGGAACAATAAATCAGGAATATTGAAGTTTGGCAGTGAATAATACGAAAAACAAGTTTTCGGTGATTGACATATTCTATAGAACTCAATATAGCTTACGTGGTAGGTAATATGGTATACACCGACACGATTCATAAGTATAGTTTGATTGACATTCCAAATTGCAGTTCCTTTGTGTGTAGGATCTGGAAACGACAATAAAAATAAAAGTTAGCTAATTTTACTCAGACCACTCTCAAATAGTACGATACAATTGTCATTTTTCTTCATTTTGTTGTTTTTTTTTTTATCGGAGGCCACTCATTAAATTTTTTCTGGAAAATCGGTTATAACATAGTTTCCGGTATATACTTCTGTATTAGTTTTTTTTATCATTTCGTAGCTTCAACATCTCGATTTCACCACGTTTTTATTAACTCGCTTTCTTGTCTGTCTGTTTGTTTGTCTGCTCGGTACAAATTTTGATGATGAGCAAGATATTATTAGACTTGAAACTTTAAACGTAGCTCAGAACTGGCTGATAATGCAATATTGACCCGCTTCCTTGTCTGTCTGCCTGTCTGTTTGTCTGATCGAGACGGTGCACGCATAAGTATTGCTCTTGACTTGCCAATGACGCGCAACGAAATTAATAATCTTCGACAACAAAAACCTCCACACACCAATTTTGAATAGAATCGGACCATAATCACAGACATCGTCCGCTATCTTTGAGCCGCCATTTTGATTTCATGAATTTTGACAAAAAACTCATAATCTTCGACCCCGAAAACCCCCACATACCAATTTTGAATCGAATCGGACCATAATCACAAAATTCGTCCGCCATCTTGTAGCCGCCATCTTGAATTTATGAATTTTAACAAAATAAAATTGTTTGCGACTTGGGTGAACTAGTCATGCACGTTTTTCGTTTTAAATCTTACTAGTATTTTCATAGCTATTAGAAATTCCCAATAAAAAAATTTCAGCACTGTATGGGGTTAGGAATATCGTACGGGATTATAAATCTGTATGGGGCTAGGATAAATTATATTATACTTTGTTTTAAAAACGTGTCATATGATTTTTTTAAATAATTATTTTGATTACGCTTTCTCTCATGTGGATACAAGAAATGTGAATGCCTTTTCACAGTTTAAGTTTCTTTCTTCAATTATTTTTATTATTTATTATGTGCTAAATTTATCGAAACCATTTCAATTTTCATCAAAATGTACGACAATATAACCAATCATATCATGACAATCAAATCGGAACCTGTAGTACTGCAATCGTCTCTCGTTGGCAAAATAACATTGCCTCTTCTTCAAAGGAATACTTCTCAAAGTATCAGATGCTTCACGTACAGATGGGGTTATCGAATACCTGACTTCGACACCTGGACTCAAAAGGGAACCGAAGGCAGCCATCTTGGGAGTTTCTATGGGGTTGGAAAGAATTATCTGAAATGATAAAATTGACATAACGTAATGACTGCTAAAAGAGATCCGATGAATGGGGCCGGAGTTTTTTTTCATATTTTTCAGTGTGCTTTCCTGAAAATATTAGGAGATACAACTTTGAAAGGAGATGTTTGGGGATTAGGGACCCCAAGTTTAAAACTCATTGAGTGAGTTACATATATCAAATATCTAACAATATTTTTTTAAATGTTAACGAGTTTTTGAGTTTTTTGATAACCGAAAATATACTCAGTGTTCTTATGAAAAACAAGTTTTTTATGATGAATATTGTATCGATCATTTATTAGGGAACCCAGAATCTCATACTGAGGGTGTCACATGCCTCATTGAATCTTACCTTGAATCCAATACTGCTGGTAGAAGAGCAATAATATTCATCTATTTGAGCATCTATTACAACTGTCAATCCTAAATGCGATCCAGCTCCTGTAAGCATAGATTGATTAAAATTAGGACAACTTTTCGCTAATTTATACAATTATGTTATGTTCGTGATTTTCACTTTTCTAATTTTTATATAATTTTTGAACATCTTGAATGTTTGAATGTATTATTTTGAAGCGGCATTATGATGAACAATATGAGCAATAAGATGTTTGATTATTTTAATGATAATTGTTTGGGTGCAATATGTTACGTATAAGCGGTTCGTGTCTACTAAAATACCGAAATAATTATGGTCAGTTCATTTACTCACAAAAACAACACAATAAAACACTCTGCCAACTGAATGAATCAGTCACAGTTCACTGTTAAAATATCACGCACAACCCAATAATTGTTTTCTTCACGATTAATCAAATTGTACTGTACTGTCCCTCGCTCGCGTGCTATGTATTATACCGGGAATCAACTAGACAAGCCATGGTTTCCAGACTTCTGAGGGTATGAGATCCAAACTTGGCAGGGGTGTTGGATTCGAAAATTAGTAAAAAAATTCAATATTTCAAACTATCCCATTACTTCCGCTTTCACCGGAAACCATCTCAACTTGGGAATTTTAAACGGAACACTGTATATTTGTACATTTTTTGATTCTAGGGACGATTCTGAGTACGATCTCATAGTTTTGAATGGGTACATTTGATTTTTCAGAAGCATTTTTATTTTTGCATCTAGAGTGCGTGGACCCACTTTAACCAATCTGATTGTACTGTATCCTACTGTATAATATTATTTGATTTCCAATCTGGCTCACTCGATTTGGTCAATAGACAGAAAGATGGAGAGAGAACGAGGGGCGAATTACGAGAAAAAAAACAACGTCTGTCATCAATTTGTCATTATAAGTCATTCTCTATTCATTGTCATTTTTTATATACGAGATTAAATATTCGTGTTGTAAGTGTTGTCTTACATTCATAATCAATCAATCATAAACATCATCATCCAGCAAGCATACTATCACACTGCAAGCAATCCAGTAAGTCGAGTGAAAAATCTCATGAGACCGAACACTGATGGACATGAATTATGAGTAGAGAATATTATATGACATTTTTTTCCGCCTAGTTGAGTATCTATGGCGGTCTTCCAAAACCACTAATTGTAAAAAAGTAAATTTTTTCGAATGACAACATCTTTTAGACACCCATTCTTTAGATTCTAATTTTCACGACGAATCTATTGATGGTTTTGAATCGAAAATCGGATGGATAACAATCCTAATACATTAATTATTTTTCGAAAAATTTGAGAAAATTAGGGTATTGGTCATCAAGTACGCTGTGGATACAAAGTTGAATGGAACTGAATTATAAAACATCAATGTTCACATAACAAAAATTCATAATGCATTCCAACAAAAAAAACTACCCATAATACCAGGATTAGTTGTTCGAAGTGCATTCCGCAACTTCCTGACATTTTCTGGCTCTATCAATTGTGTTTCGCATCACATTTCGCAACATAGCGGAATTTATGGTAGCAAACAATTCACGAATGCAATTTTGTAAAATTTCAAATGTTTGAGGCGGTGTATAAAACACTCATTTTTTCACATAACCCCACACAAAAAGCCTAAAATATTGAGATCAGATCAGGCCAACCGGTTCATTAAATACTTCATGACTTGGATGGTATTACGAGGCAAAGCCCGATTTTTAACCCACGAAACCAAAAAGGAGGAGGTTCTCTATTCGAGGCGTTTATTTTATGTATGATCACGCACAACTTTTCACAGAGCGGTTCGAATCCATGATTTTTCTTCATTGGATAGGGTGTAATAAGTTGGTCCCCAAAATCCATCCCTAAGGGTAGCAAAATGAAGGATATTGATCGTTCACCCTCTGAATTTTGGTCCGTCAACCGATTCTATCAGGCATAATTTTGTAGTGGGTTTTCCGATTTGGATGATTCTTTCTTTATTAGATAGGGTATACCTCATAGTTGATTATATTCCAATTTATAATGAAATAATCCATCCCTATGGGTAGAAAAATAGGGAATGATTGATTTTTCACATGTGAACATTGACACACATATGTAGTTGACATTGACAGATCCTCCTACATCCGTCACAATAATTACATTCTATGAAAGGATGGAATTATATACAAAGTGATGAAATCAACTAACCAGAACTTTCAAAATTAATTTATATTATACAGGGTGTCGCTGGACTTTCTCTTTTCCTTTCGGGAATGTATAGATGGGGTCAAAATATCACCAGTACTTCATATAACTTTTGTTCCTAAAAGCCTTCGTTACCAAGTTACGGGCCCTCAAAGTTACAAAATGAAAAAGGTTTTTCTTTGATAACTTTCAAAGTGAATATTCAAAATCATCTAAATTTTGATGATTGACTGAACAAATGAATTCCTTCGATAAGCTTTCATGCAGGAGTCAGTTGTTCTGCTACAAAGTCAGGAACGGACTTCCCCCGATGGTCCACACCCCAGAACTTTGAAATGACTGGGATTTGTCAATATGTTTTAACAAAACAAGGTTACCTAGACAATTTCCTGAATAAAAGTACTCGTGTGGACAATCGATCGACAACGATTTTCATAAAAATGCATTTTTGTTCGATGACATCCAACCTGAGATGTCTACCATTATTCGAAAAGATTAATTTGTTATGAAAATAGAAATGATAGGTACAATGTTCATAACGAATTTTTATCATACAAACACGTTCACCTTACGAAACTCATGGTGTAAATAATCAAACGAAAGCCTCAAGAGCAAACAGAAATGCAAAATCCGCTACAAAAACTGCTCGATATGACCCCCGTCTCTCTCAATACATTTTCTTAGTCGGCGCAAACACCCTCTCTGCACTTGAAATAGCATGCCAGGGTCTTTCATATGGTTTAACAATGTAATGTAATTCTATTCAACAAGGCATCTCTGGTGTGAATAGGTGTAGCGTAAACGAGGATTTTTAGATGCCCGCACAGAAAAAAATCCAATGGATTCAAATCCGGAGACCGCGGTGGCCATGAATATGGCCCACCTCTACCAATCCATCTATTGGGGAAAATCTGGTTCAGATGGTCCCGCACAATCAAACTAAAATGAGGAGGAGCGCCATTATGCATAAACCACATATCTCTTCGGGTTTGCAATGGAACATGCTCCAAAAGTCCATTCAAATCGTTCTGAATGAACTCCAAATAACGTTCTCCATTCAATCGGTCATGTAGAACGAATGGTCCTATAAGATGGTTTCCTATGATACCAGCCCAAACATTCACGTTGAATTTCCGTTGGTGTTTGGTTTGCAATATTCCATGGGGATTTTCTTCGGCCTATATGTGGAGATAATGAGAGTTGATTACTCCATCTCTACTGAAACCTGATTCATCAGTGAATAAAACGCGAGTAATAAAAGATGTGATATGAGTGGAGCGGTTGTTCCCTAATTATTCTATGAATAGTGGACTTGGATGTATGGAACTGTTCTGTTAGGTTTCTGATGCTCATTGAAGGATCATCAGCGACAGCTTTCAATATATTTTCCTACGATACAACGGTACGCACAGCCCTAGGAGCGCCCTTACCACCTCGTTTTGGCAAAATTGAACCTACAATAATATCGAAATAAAACAACAGGCTCCAATTAATTATCCATTAGACATACCTGTCTTCCTCAAGTTGCGATCGACACGCTCGAACGTTTCTCTTGCCGGTATCGTTCGATTGGGAAAATGCTCGACAAACAGACGACGGGCTTCTGCAGCATCATCAAATGCTCGTCCATACAATGCATGCATATCTGCATATTCGTTGAATGTGAACTGTTCGGCCATATCAAAACACTTCAAACTGTCCTATTAGAATATTGACAATACAATGACAACGCACCACTCAACAAAACAAAATCGCATTCCAGTTCTCATTTTTTATCCACACTAATTTTCTTTCTTTCTACAAGGTGTTTTTGTCAACATCTGTGGAAGAAATGAATCATGAATTTATTCACCCGATATTTTTCACCTATTCATGTGCAGCCGTTTTTGTAGCTTATTCGTTTGCTTTTCATTAGTTATGTCTTCCGATGTGCGTTTTTTCAGCTGAATTTATCTTCGGGTTAAAGATTTTCTCCCATGAAATTATACTTATCAGTGAAACTCCTCAACATTTAAGCTGTGAATACGAATTTGCAACATCCAAATGTTGAGTTTCATGAGATTCAGATAACACAACACGAAACGTGCTTATTCCACGCGTACATACAAAATATGGACTGAATTCGATATTTCATAGTGGAGTATCTTGTTAGTTCAAAAAACACCACGAATCTACATAACTTGATATTTCATTTGAAAAAATATCTACATTGTGAATGAAACTTTCAACTAGGTACTGTACTTTTTGTTTACGACTTTATTTTATCATATTTTGTATTATCCCTGTTATAAATGTTGTTAACGTTAGCATTAGCATTTCTACTGTGAAAATTTTTCATTTCAAATAATGGTGGACGATCGGGTTTGATGTGGTCGAGTAAAACTGCATTTTTATTAAGAATCGTTGCTCCGATCCATTTTCTACACGAGTACTTTTATTCAGGAAATTGTCCAATTAACCTCGTTTTGTTAAAACATATCGACAAATCCCAGTCATTCCAAAGTTTTGGGGGTGTGGACCATCGGCGGTAGTCCGTTCCTGACTTTGTAGCTCATGGAAGCTCATCGAAGGAATTCATTTGATTAGTTAATCACCAAAATTAAGATGATTTTGAATATTCACTTTGAAAGTTATCAAAGGAAAACGTTTTTCATTTTGTAACTTTGAGGGCCCGTAACTTGGCAACGAAGGCTTTTAGGAACAAAAGTTATATGAAGTACTGGTGATATTTTGACCCCATCTATACATTCCCTGGAGGAAAAGAGGAAGTCCAGAGACACCCTGTATAACAATAAATAGTTAAAATAGAAAATTATATTATTCAATAGTTGATAGTTGAAGTAAGCTAGGTAAGTAAGTATTTTAGAAGTAATCAAAAATTAAGTAGGTTGTAATTAGTAGATTTCAGCAACAAAAAATTGAAAAATAAAAACTTTGTAACAAAAAATTAAACCGACGAAAAAATCAACTGAAAAGCAAAAAATAAAATAAACCTTCTTAGTCTAAATGATAATTGAGCTCCTAAACTAATGTGAGTAACTGATTTTGAGTCGGCGCCAAACAAACTAGCAATTGAATTAGGTAAAGCGTAAAATGATGGCAGGGAGATGCATTAATTGTTGGTTTGGCGCCGAATCAAAATTAGTTACTCACATCAGTTTAGGAGCTCAATTATCATTAAGACTAAAAAGGTTTATTTTATTTTTTGCTTTTCAGTTGATTTTTTCGTCGGTTTGATTTTTTGTCAAAAAGTTTTGCTGTAAATACATCAAGAGGTAAGGCCATTAACAATTCTGCAATTTAATTCTGGAGGAATTCTAAATACCTTACCTCTGTTAGCTGTCCTTGAAATAAAATTGGTCCAACTATTGGAACGAAGTTTCTTTACGCGGCTTTCGGTTGGTGTTGACTGGTAGAAATCGTCTGGTAAAAAAAGCGTTATGCCCCCTCCTTGCGACTTTCTCTCTCTCTATCTGTCGCTTTCTATTATATACGAGTCTGTGTGACAGGCATCTAGCCTTCACTCATACGATTCCGAAGGTGTACGAAACCATCCGAACTGCTGTTCTGCTTGCGGGAAATTTAGAATGATTCGTGAGCGGCAGGATATCTATGCGAATACATCGTTGGGAGTTTCTTGTCTGAGTTGTTTCTCCACAACGGGGAAATATTGAAAACATGGTTGATGTCTGTTGGAATACCTTTCAGCATACAAAGTTGCTACGTTCTTAGAATTTTTCTTGCATTTGACAAAAATTAATAGCATGTCCACTTTTTCATCTTTTGTATACAGGTTTGTTGAAAATTTTATTGACCTAATAGTCTAAGATCCCGATATAAAACGACCTTCACCGAGATGTTTATTTGATGAAACGTATTTTATATTTAATTTAATATGTCAATAAATATATTGCGTATGGGTTGCCTAACAAATTTCAGTCCAGGATATGATTAACTATTGATAAAAATTTTTTTTTTTAAACATTTCACCGATTTGATTAGTAGACAAATTCTATACCAATCGAAAGTATGAAGCCCATAGAATATGCAAACGTTAGGTTGCCTATTCTTTTCCGGTCACAACTCTCGGGTAGTCAGGTATTTATTTATTTATTTATTTAATGGTCATGGAAGATACAGACAGACAAAAGTTCACTAAAGTACCTACATTATACATTTAATTTTACTTATACTTAAACTTATATACTAATACTAATTTCAGACAGCAATTGAGACAAAGTAACAAAGATAAAGTGGTTTTTTGTTAGTTGTTTGCTTTTACTAATTTAAGCAGAAATTCTTTGATACATGAGTCGTTTCAAAGTGGTCTTTAATTTTTGGTGGGATTTGGAGAAAATATCGATTTGATCAGTGTACCTGTTAGCATTTCGAACAATTCTACATAGAGGAGAGTTTTGAGACGAATTAGTTCTCCGAAATGGTATGTGGAACAGGTGGCTAGTTCTAAGTGGCCGAATGGGAACGTTGATTTGAATTTGATTCAGAATATTAGCATTATCTACGGAATTTGAGATGATTTTGTGTAAAAATAAAATATCAGAGATCACTCTTCTACTCGATAGTGATATAATATTGAAATGTTTTCTCGCATTTTCAATGTCGCCGTTGTAATTGAAATTTTGTTTAAAACAAATATATTTGACAAATTTGTTCTGAATGTTTTCCAGGCGGTTTATATACGTTTTGTATTGAGGACTCCATATAATAGAAGCGAAATTTAGCTTACTGTACACAAATGCATTATAAACACAAATTGAAGACTTGATGTTTTCGAAATGTTTACATGTTCTCATTACATAGCCTAACATTCTTGAGGCGGAGTTTGCGATTGATTCGACATGTAGATCAAAAATCAGTTTGGAATCGAATATAATTCCTAGGTCCCTAATCTCACTAACCCTGGTTATTTGACCATTCCCTATAGAATAATCGAAGTGTACCGGATTTATATTCCTTGTGAATGTGATGCAATGGCATCTTTGAAAATTCAAATATAAGTTAGACGAGTTACAATATTCACTAAGTCTATTAAGGTCATCTTGGATCTTGTGACAGTCGTTTAAATTTCGTACGGTTAGGTAAAGTTTCATATCATCTGCATATAACAGGAAGTTGGCATGTTCAAAACAAGACTTTATGTTATTTACATAAATGATAAAAAATAAAGGTCCCAGGTGTGATCCTTGAGGGACACCTGATGAGGAAATATATTCTTCCGAACGAAATCCTTGAACTGTTACAGATTGGGACCTATTCTTTATATAAGATTCCACCCATCTCAATAGTGAGCCTCGTACCTCAACCTCAGCAAGCCGCTCGAGAAGAAGATTATGGCTAACCTTATCGAATGCCTTGCTGAAGTCGGTGTAAATGGCGTCAACTTGTAGTCTGTGGTCCATGTTACTATATAAACATTCACTATATTCTATTAAATTCGATTCCAATGATCGCCCTGCAAAGAAACCATGCTGTTCTGATATGATGATGGATTTCACGAGAAAATGCATATATTTATAAACTAATTTTTCGAATAATTTAGGAATCGCAGATAGTTTACTGATAGGCCTATAATTTCTTATTATGTTTTTCTTTCCGTTTTTGAAAATTGGAATTACATCCGCGTTTTTCCAGTATTCGGGAAATTGTTCACTGCTAATTGATTGGTTAAAAATCGAAGTTAGGGGTTTGGCTAGTGATTTAGAGCATGTTTTCAAAAATATTGGCGGTATTCCATCAGGTCCAGCAGCTTTATTAATATCAAGCTCTTTCAATCCGTTTTCTACCCCATTTTCTGTGAGTTGAACGTGATGTAGTTCGTTATTAATATTAATATTGGTTGACGGTGAGCTGTTATAATTGAAGTCATGTGTTTCTGGTGTGTACACGCTTTGAAAGTAAGTTGAAAACAGGTTGCAAATATCCTGTCCATTATTAGCTACGGTGTCTTCATAACTAAGCTCGTTTGGAATTTTACTTGCGCATTGTTTTTTTATAGAGGCGTATTTCCAGAATTGTTTAGAATTAGAGGGTAATTCATGTTCAATAGAGTGCAGATAGGTTTTGAAATCTATTTCGATTAGTCTTTTCGAGCGAGCTCTGAGTACTTTGAATAAATTGAGGTCATTCTCATTTTATATATTTTCCATTTTTGTGAAATTTATTCTTTTCTATAACCGCACATATGGTTTGCTTTTCTATAGTAGGATGGAAAATATCTACTTTTGCGATACTTTGGTACCTCATTGTCTATAATTTCTCTAATAGTTTCATAAAAATACTTTACATTGCTGTTCAAAGACTTTCCAGCAAAGTTGTTATCCCATGCAATAGCGGATACTACTTGATCTATTCGGGAGTTATCGGCTTTTTTGAAATTGTAATAGCAATTGTTCGATTGTCTTCGAAGGTTTCGGATATGGTTAACGTCGCATATAAATTCTATTGCGGGGTGATGACTATCTTCGTGGACTAGGGGATTAGAGCAGTGATGTAATTGATTTATTTTGCTACAATTGCAAAAAATTAGGTCTAGGAGCTTGTTATTAGTGTTATGGATGTTATTGAACTGCATAAAGTTTTGAAATGACAGTGTATCCAGAATATTGTGATACTTTGGTTCAACATTATAAGGTTCGAGATAGGAGCTCTCACTTACATTTATCCAGGAAGCTGATGATGAGTTGAAATCCCCACTTATCAGAAAAACATGGTCGTTGGGTATGTTTAGAGAGTTTAGTTGGGCCAAAAAACAACTAGTAGCATAATCATTATTCGGTGGCAAGTAGACACAACATAAAAACATTTTCACCCCATTCAATGAGATAGAAATCCACACGTCTTCTGCTATAAACAGGTAAATCGATACTAGCATTTTGCACCGGTCTGATTATTGAATAAAAATTAAATGAAAATAAAGATTATTTCATTATGAACACGGTGTTGCCTGCGAAACATCAGTCCCGAATTCCGGTTGTCGAATTTTGAAAAGTGAGTTGGAGATCATAGTTATATGTCCGATGACTCGGAACCTGAATAATTTAAAAAAAATTATTTTTTTGTATTTATAATTTTTTACAATAAACAGAAGTTTTTTTTAATTGTTGTTTTTTATTTTGTCTTCTAATAATAAAGATAAAATTTGCAAGATTGGTATTATATATGTATTACTATAACCTTCTTTTTTACTAAAGATGTATATATACTTTAGTGTCACATAAAATATATACACACATACATAATTGTTTGATAAAAAAAAATTGAATAACTATTCCTCTATTTTAATAATAAACTACTCCAAAATGATGCACAGCATATACGAGTCTATCGCTATCCATTTTCAAGAACAAATAGCATGCGCACTCTCTTTCTTTAAATGGACGCACTTCAAACAGCTGCTATGCTGTGTCCTCTTCTATCGCATGGGATGGTTGGTTGAGACCTCTCAGTCGCACATATTCACTCGCAGCAATATTTCATTTTTCAAAATTCGACAACCGGAATTTGGGACTGATTTTTCGCAGGCAACCCTATACCACCATGTTCATAATGGATTTTTTGTTTTATGTTCTGGTTCCCACGAAAAGGGATATCCTGTAATGTTCAGAGAACATCGTGGGAACCTAGGGAAAAAGGTAGGAGTTGGTGTTCTTCTTAAATTTCTGAAGGTTGTATGCCTCGGGGAACACCTCCCTAGGCAATGAGTTCCAAAGCCTCGCTGTTCGTTGGATGTTCTGCAGGTCTCCAAAGTGACCACGAAGGGGTGTGATGACTGAACTTGACGGGTTAATCTCGAAGAGACTGCCAAAGCAGGAACGATTGTTGATATTTCAGAAGAGCATCGCCCATGAAAATATCTATAAAATAGAGACAAATCGCCAACTTTTCTACGGTGTTCCAGACAAGTGAGCGAGTTTGTAAGCGAGGCATCACCGACGAGACGAATTGCCCTTTTTTGGACAGAATCCAATAGCCTCAGGATATGTTTAGCTGCCGCACTCCAAATATGGGAACAGTATTCCAGGACAGGTCGGATCTGTGCCTTATAGATCATAAGCAGCTGACTGGGGTGAAATAGCTCTTGGCACGAAACAAAACCAAGTTTTGGGATGCACTTTTGGCAATGGACCTCACGTGATTTTCCCAGGAAAGGTTATTGCTGATAGTAATACCAAGCATCGATATGGATGGCTTCAGTGGTATGGTTACTCCTGACAAAGTTATGTTAGGCACAGTGAGATCGGCTTTTCTAGAGAAAAGACATGCTTGTGTTTTGTTTGCATTGAATTCTACCAAGTTATTAGATCCCCATTCGAGGAATTGTTGCTAGGTCCATATTTATATTATTAACATTTCTTCCTCGTTCATTTCTGGTTTCACGGGCTGATATAGGGGCCCTGGAAGAGAAGCGTATGGAGGTACTATCATCGGCAAAGCTGTGTACTGGACATGAAGTTGCTTTCAGAGGGTCGTTGATGTGAAGTAGAAATAGTGTTGGTGCAGAATAGATCCTTGCGGAACACCAGCATTTATGAGTAGAGTGTCAGATGAAACTCCATCGACCACTACATGGAGACCTGTTTGAGAGAAACTAGCAAGCAGAGAACACAGCTGAGGGGCAAGCCATAAGACGGAAGCTATGGGAGTCCCTGGTGCCAAACTCGATCGAACGCCTTGGAGATATCTAATGCCACAGCTAAAGTTTCTCCATACTTTTCAATAGATAGCTGCCATATATGTGAGACGTAAGCGAGCAGGTCACCAGTTGATCTCTGATGGCGTTGACAATTCCTGAGTCTTCCAGATATTTCATGAGCTCGATGTTGATGGCTTTTTCCATGACCTTGGAATAATCTTTATTTTCATTTAATTTCAATTCAATAATCAGACCGGTGCAAAATGCTAGTATCGATTTACCTGTTTATACCTGGCTACCCGGGAGTTGTGACCGGAAAAGAATAGGCAACCTAACGTTTGCATATTCTATGGGCTTCATACTTTCGATTGATATAGAATTTGTCTGATAATCAAACCGGTGAAATGTTTAAAAAAAATTTTTTTTCAATTATTAATTAATCATATCCTGGACTGAAATTTGTTGGGCAACCCATATGCAATATATTTATTGACATATCAAATTAAATATAAAATACGTTTCATCAAATAAACATCTCGGTGAAGGTCGTTTCATATCGGGATCCTATACTATAAGTATACGAACTTATTAGATTATGGATGAACACTAATTTCTTACTTCTTATTTTTGTTTCCATGGCACCACTTTCAATTTTTTAAGTTTTTACCAAACAATGAGAATACTGTGATGAGAATGGGAACAAATCTAAAAAATTGAGTGAGCACCTTTCGTGTCCGAAACTGAATAGACTTACTTGGAGATGTTTGCGGAATCGAAAAATGTATAATTATACAAAGCGATTCATCAAGAATTTCAAAGTTTGATTCAGTTCCGAGTGAAGGTGCTTTCGAAATGTTTTGACTTATTATTTAAACATTGATTTATTCGCAAAATAATTATACCTTTCGTGAAATCGTGAAATTGAAGTTATGAATTTGGTTTCGTTCAATTTTGAATCCACGGCATACTTGATGAGCGATATACCCCAATTCCCTCATAATATTTCGACAAATAATAGGTGTAGGATTCGAAACCATCAATGGCTTTGTCGTGAAAATTATAATCTAAGAAATGTGTGTCTAAAAATTGACTTCATTTACAATTATTGGTTTTGGAAATATCAAACTGCCATAGGTACTCAACTAGGAGGAAAACACTGTCATATAATATTTTACACCATCATTCATGTTCATCAGATTGGTTGAAGTGGGTCCAACGCAATCTAGATGCAAACATAAAAATGCTTCTGAAAAATTCGTCTTGAAACTATGTGATCGTACTCAGAATCGTCCTTAGAATTCAAAAGAGTAAAAATATACCGGCTGTTCCGTTTGAAATTCCCAAGTTGGGGTCGTCACTGGAAGTGATAGGAGAGTATGAAATATCGAAAAAATATTCCAATTCTTGAATCCAACACCCCTTCCAAGTTTGAATCTCATACTTCCGGAATTCTGGAAACCATGGTTTGTCTAAAGAATACGTTGGCACCCGCTATAGAGTTCATTAGTTCCCGAAATTTCCCGCACCTGTTTCTCGATGTTTCGAGAGCCGCAATATGGCATTGGCTAGAATTGAAACAACATGCAGTAGCGTACGGTATTCGCTTTTGTAACAATACAAAGTATGAATTATCAGTTTCAACTGACCATTTTATGTAATTATATTTTACATTTTGTGCAATCTGGCCTAAGTTCTTTGAATTGATGATTCCTCGGAGCGCGCTTTACATGCGAAAAATGATAGTCCTCAACACTATAATATAATTGGAATCGATTGGACAACTGTTACATCTTCCTAGCCTATTGATCTGATTTTTTGTGGTGGTTGAAATTTGATTAAGAATATCTCAATTCTACTTTATATTTTTTTTTATATTGTAAATTTTAGTGATAAGGAAGAAGGAAGTTGCTTCAATATTACTACTGCTCTCACCTATTCCATATTTCTGTATTTATTTATTTAAGTAGTAGGCAAGCCTAATAAACAAACAAAATAAAAATTAAATTACAAATATATGAATATCTTACCACATGATTACCCTATGTAAATATAACGAACATTTGAGAGTACATGTAAAGTAAAGCAAAGTACACATACATATCACTAGATTACTAGCTTGGATCACGTTAATCAAACTAAAAACACAATATAACAAGATACAAGAGAAAGAAAGAATACCAAGTATCACAATGAGCTGTCACTAATATACTTCTTTAATGATAACTTGCATTGTATTGTATTTCATGCACAATACATAACCTTCTTGAATAACAATTCTGTGAATTGAAAAAACACATACTGATTGAGTATTCAGAGAGAGAATATTACGTGGAAATGGGAAAATGATTTTGTGATCAGTTATTCATCTTCATTCTACTCACCTAGAGGTCTTTTCGGGACGACATCCTCATCTCCAGAATCTTCTTCAGTGAAACCTGTTTCTGGATTCCAGTCATAAACGTTATTGGGATATGTTTGATTGAGTAACTGAATATCATTACTGAAAAACAGAAAAGCAATTTATTTCATATTGACGTCATGTTGATTAGTGATCCAAATATGATTCATTCTTATATGAATAAATCCAGACATAAACAGTTTTGACAATTGTCTACCTAGTCTAGGTCTAGACCTAGGCGGTTGTATGAAGACCGCTTTCCACATAGAATTATTCCGGATGCACGAACATTTTCAAATATTCATAGAAGGTTGTGCGAAAAATGAAGTTTTGAACCAGACAATCATCTAAATAGACCAGGGTCGATTATTTTTGAAACAACAAAAAAAATATAGTAGGATGGAACCCATAGGAAAAGGAAGAGAATATAACAAAATGAAAGGGAATAAACTTTACAGGAATTAAACCGAAATGAATAACTGAAAAGCTAAAGAAGAACCTTCTTATTAATGATATTGGTCCTAAACCAATGTGGTAACTGATTTTGAGTCGCGCCAAACAAAACAACTATCGAAGATCATTTATTCTTGAAAGAAGTAATCAAAACGCAGCCGTCATCCTCCTGCCATCATTATACGCTTTACCTAATTCAATTTCTAGTTTGTTTTGGCGCTGACCAAAATCAGTTACTCACATTAGTTTAGGGTCAATTATCATTAGACTAAGAAGATTTATTCTATTTTTTTTCAGTTGATTTTTTGTCGGTTTAATTTTTGTTGAAAAAGTTTTTATTTTTCGATTTTTGTTGCTGAAATCAACTAATTACTACCTACAATTTTGTTAATCGAAATACTTACTTATCTAGCTTTTTTTTTTTGTTCTGGTTCCCACGAAAGGATATCCTGTAAAAGTTCAGAGAACATTCCAGGGGAAAAAGGTAGGAGTTGGTGTTCTTCTTAAATTTCTGAAGGTTGTATGCCTCAGGAACACCTCCTAGGAATGGTTCCAAAGCCCGCTGTTCGTTGGATGAACGAGTCTTTGGAAAGTGATGTTCTGCAGGTCTCCAAAGTGACCACGAAGGGGTGTGATGACTGAACTTGACGGGTTAATCTCGAAGAGACTGCAAAGCAGGAACGATTGTTGATATTTCAGAAGGCATCGCCCATGAAAATATCATAAAATGAGACAAATCGCAACTTTTCTGCGGTGTTCCAGACAAGTGAGCGAGGCATCACCGACGAGACGAATTGCCTTTTGGACAGAATCAATAGCCTCAGGATATGTTTGGTGCCGCACTCCAAATATGGGAACAGTATTCCAGGACAGGTCGGATCTGTGCCTTATAGATCATAAGCAGCTGACTGGGGTGAAATAGCTCTTGGCACGAAACAAAACCAAGTTTTGGGATGCACTTTGGCAATGGACCTCACGTGATTTTCCTAGGAAAGGTTATTCTGATAGTAATACCAAGCATCGATATGGATGGCTTCCAGTGGTATGGTTACTCCTGACAAAGTTATGTTAGGCACAGTGAGATCGAAGCTTTTCTAGAGAAAGCATAGCTTGTGTTTTGTTTGCATTGAATTCTACCAAGTTATTAGATCCCCATTCGAGAATTGTTGCTAAGTCCATATTTATATTATTAACATTTCTTCCTCGTTCATTTCCTGGTTTCACGGGCTGATACAGGGGCCCTGGAAGAGAAAGCGGTATGGAGGTACTATCATCGGCAAAGCTGTGTACTGGACATGAAGTTACTTTCAACAGGTCGTTGATGTGAAGTAGAAATAGAGTTGGTGCGAGAATAGATCCTTGCGGAACACCAGCATTTATGAGTAGAGTGTCAGATGAAACTCCATCGACCACCATGGAGAGACCTGTTTGAGAGAGAACTAGCAAGCAGAGAACACAGCTGAGGGGCAAAGCCATAAGACGGAAAGCTTGGCGAGGAGTCCCTGGTGCCAAACTCGATCGAACGCCTTGGAGATATCTAATGCCACAGCTAAAGTTTCTCCATACTTTTCAATAGATAGCTCCATATATGTAGGACATAAGCAGGCAGGTCCGGTTGATCTCTGATGGCGGAAGCCATATTGCCTATCGTTGACAATTCCTGAGTCTTCCAGATATTTCTGGAGCTCGATGTTGATGGCTTTTTCCATGACCTTTGAAATAATAGATAGCAGTGCGATAGGTCTGTAGTTGCTAGGTAGGGCCTTTTTGCCTTTTTAGGGACTGGCTGTACTCTTGCAATTTTCCCAATTGACGGAAATACCCCCAAATTGTAAGAGTGGTTGAACAACTTCAGAACAGGTGTTAGTTCGGGGCACATTTTTGAGAACAATCGGCGGGATTCCGTCAGATCCACAGGCTTTGTTTGTTGAGACCCAGCAAAATCTTTCTGATGTAGTTGGGAAAGGTGATCTCGGGAGTGACTGTCAATATTGTAATGTTCGGGGTTGTTTTCCCGATGAATCCAATGGAATTTCCAGCAAATAGGTGCGCAAAGATATTGGCTTTTTCCTGGGCAGTCGTTGCTAGTGTTCCATCCTTTGGTTAGAGGAGGAAAAGGCTGGAAGTGAAGTTTCTTCCCACAGCTTTGGCGAAAGACCAAAATGAACGGGATCCGTTAGGTCATTCAACAAGTTTTGATCTTATTTTGGCATTGTGGGCGTCTTGGATTCTATTGTCTCTTTGCATATGCCTTTAGCTTCGACATATGCGCTCTGGTCCAGGGCCCGAATTTTTTTAGCCATCGATGGTATGCTGCCTGTTTTGGAAACCACAGCTCTAGAGCAGTTTCTGTTAAACCAGGTCTTATCGGATGATGTTCTTCTTTCGGTATTCGGTATGTAGTTTGATCCCCATCATGATGATTTGAAAATTGTCTCAGCACATTGTGTTGGATCTACTGAAGAGAAACAAACTCTCTTCCATGGAAACGCTGAGAAAACATACGAAGACCTTCCCAGTCGGCCGAATTGTAATGCCATGAGACGGGGTGGTATTGTGCAACGATGGTAAATGGAAAGATGTTTGTGGAGATGAGGGTGTGATCAGAGTTCCAAGTGGGGCACAAACTTCTATTCCTATACGGGTCAGGATTGGTGGTGAGGAAAAGATCTAGTGTATTGGCAGACTGGTTGTTACATCAGGGATGCGGTTGGTAGCTCGACCAGTTGTTCTAGACCATGAGTGATGGCGAAGGCCTCGGCTTGACGACCTGCATCATCTGTTTTGTTAGAGAATTTGGAGCCAGGCAGCGTTATGTACATTAAAGTCTCCCATGATTATAGTTTCAGCTGTTGGATGGTTCTCCTGAATGTAGTCCAGTTTGAGTGATAAAAGAACTCAAAGAGGTCGCTATATGAAGGTTCATTAGGGATAGGTAAAGGCAGCAGAGGAACTTAGTCAGTTTGGTATCAGATAGTTCGAACCACATCACATCAAAGTCTTTCGGTTCCAAACTCTCTTCACGCTGGCATGAAAGGTTAGCCTTAGCGTAAAGGCAGACTCCACCTTTGAACCTGAATCGAGAATGGAGTTCGTAACCAGGACAAAGCATATGGACCTTGTTGGTGGACGAGTTTACTTGTGTTTCTGTTAGAGCCAGAATATCCGGTTTTTTCGTCTGTAGGTGATGGTGGACGTCTTGATGTTCTTGTTGGAGTCCGCGGATGTTGCAAAATTAATTTTTAATGTTGAGTCCCCTCGACATCTCCGAAACTCGAATGGAGAGGTATTTTGCTTCCGGAGTGTTTTACTCTAGGAGACTTCATCATTATTACTATTTGGATGTACCTGAAAATGAAGAAGGAATTGGGGAAAAGGAAAGAGGGAGACCGGAAAGTATCGACCGAACACTGAAACATGGAATGATCCATTTCACAGGACACAAAGTCGATATGGTGGTATTTCACCGGGCGATGAGACCATCTTCCACCTACGGTTATCCTTTTAGTCGCCTCTTACGACAGGCAGGATTTACCATGGGGCTATTCTAAAGCCAACCCCATACAGCATACAGCTTACTTCAACTATTAACTACTAAATAATATGATTTTCTATTTTAACTATTTATTGTTATATAATATAAATTAATTTTGAAAGTTCTGGTTAGTTGATTTCATCACTTTGTATATAATTCCATCCTCTCATAGAATTAATCATTTTGACGGATGTAGGAGGGTCTGTCAATGTCAACTACATATGTGTGCCAAAGTTCACAAGCGAAAAATCAATCATCCCCTATTTTTCTACCCATAGGGGTGGATCATTGCATTCCAAATTGGAATATGATGAACTATGAAGTATACCCTTTCTAATAAAAAAAGAATCATCCAAATCGGAAAACCCACTACAAAGTTATGCCTAATAGAATCGGTTAACGGACCAAAATTCAGAGGGTGAACCATCAACATCCTTCATTTTGCTACCCTTAGGGGTGGATTTTGGTGTTCAAATTGAAATGGGACCAACTTCGAAGTACACCCTATCCAATGAAGAAATAATCATCGGAATCGAATCGCTCTGTGAAAAGTTGTAAAAAAAAATAAAAAAATATACGCGTCAAATAGAGAACCCCCTTCTTTTTGGTTTCGTCGGTTGAAAATAATTTACTGGCGATCTGAGGTCGAAAAAGGGAAGGGGGTGAGTTTTTAAGGGTAAAAAACGGTTTATCTCGATTTCCGGCAAAACTATGGAAAAAAGATCTACAACTTTTGTATTTACACTTTTTTCACATAACCTCAAAATTTATGTAAAAATTCAAATAACCAAGTTTGAGGTTTTTTATTATCTTTTACAAGAAAAAATTTTTTTCACGAAATTTGGTGAAAACTTACCTTTTTATGTCCCAAACACACTGTAATTTTTTTGATTTAAAATATTTATTTTGTTACCTTATTTTGACTTCGAAAAAGCACCCCAATTTTCAATCGAAAATTCTCCCGTGAAAATATCAGCTTTTCAAAAAAAGTCGGTGGGTTTTTTGTTCCTTGAAATGTCTACTTTCTGATGTTGTAAAAAAAATATACATTACTATGGTAAATGATCTCAGAAAATGCAAAGAAACAAAAAAAACTCGAATCCGATTTTTTTTTAACCATTATGTACAATTTTGAGCTATTTATGAAAATTTACACTTTGATTACTCGAAAAACGTTAGATTCCACGTTACATTGATGAACAAAAAAATTACAAATCCATAAAACATAAAGATTGCAAAAACATGCGAAAATAGTTGTTCTAAATATTAAAGATATGATTTAAAGGGGATTTCATTTAAAAAATGTGACTGCTGCAATTTTTCTCAGTAAAAAATTTGATTTATTAAATTCTAATTACATTTATGTCATAGAAAATCTCATAATATATAAATGGAAACACATTGAATTTGATACTTTATACTTGTTATTTATGAATACCTTATCTTGAATTCTAATCACTTATCCATTAATTTTTGTCTCTTTGATGGCATTTCTTCATTGTTAGATTCGACAAACATACCCGATTCTAGTAGATCTTCGAAATCTTCAAGACCATCACCGTCTTCGTCTCCAATATTATTTCCAGTCTGCATTGGTTCTTCATCCACAATTTCATCTGAATCATTAACTTCCTCGTAGGTTTTTTCTTCCACATTGGAGCATTTTTCAAAACCATGACAATTTGAGCATAAATTTGTGTGTAAAATAGCAATAAATAGGCATCGACGCATATAATTTAAAGAAGATTCTACAACTTTCTCAAAAGATTGAAGATGTCTTATTAAATATTAACTTATTTGGTTGTTAATTATAGTAGTATATTTCGATTTGCAATTTTTTTGTTTATCAATGTAACATGGAATCTTACGTTTTTCGAGTAATTAAAGTGTACATTTTTATAAATAACTAAAAATTAAACATAACATTTTTTTTATACCATCAGAAAGTAGAGATTTCAACGAACAAAAAACTCACCGATTTTTTAAAAAATGCTGATATTTTGACGGGAGAATTTTCGATTGAAAATCAGGGTGCTTTTTCGATATTAAGTCATAATAAGGTGAAGTGAAGTTTTCACCAAATTTCGTGAAAAAAATATTTTTTTTTGTAAAAGATAAAAATAAAAAACCATAAACTTGGTTATTTGAATTTTTTACATAAATTTTGAGGTTATGTGAAAAAAGTGTGGATACAAAAGTTGTAGATCTTTTAATTACCCACAACTTTGCCATTTAACTTTTTTCCATAGAACTTGTGATTTTTCCGGAAATCGAGATAAACCATTTTTTACCCTTAAAAACTCACCTCCTTCCACTTCCCGACCTCAGATCGTCCGTAAATTATTTTTTCTTTAATTTTTGTTATATTCTCTTCCTTTTTCAATGGTTTTCATCCTACTATTAATTTTTTCACTTTTTACCATTTTCAAAGGCTTCCCCTGGTCTAAAAAGGAGTACAACGTACCGTAAGAACACCAGAAATTGGGGTAGCGGTTTTGAATTCAATTGAGGAAGATCCCGGATTTGCACTAAATCATTTTGAAGAGGAAAGTGATACGCCAGTGCTTTTTCTTGAGGTAAAAATTATTTTTGAAAACCTCATTCCTTTCTGAGCAAATGCGGTTTTCGCATAAAAAAATAAAATTCATTTATTTTGACGTTGTGAAATTGGTTATTATCGAGGATCAAAACGTATCTAGTAGGTAAGAAACAGATTTTGTTTCGTAAACATAAACAGTTTTGACAATTGCCTACCTAGTCTAGGTCTATATCTAGGCGGTTGTATAAAGAACGCTTTCCAAATAGAAATATTCCGGATGCACAAACATTTTCAAACATTCATAGAAGGTTGTGCGAAAAGGGAAGTTTTGAACCAGACAGCCGTCTAAAAGGAGTACAACGAACTGTAAGAAAACCAGAAATTTTGAATTCAATTGAGGAAGGTCCCGGATCAAGTACTCGAAAAATTGAGAACAATTTGAATATCTCATATATTCTTGTTTGAAAAATTCTCCCTCCCTCGCGACTTTCCATTACGGATGAACTTTTGCCAATGGTTCCTTCAAAAAGCGTATGAAATCAATTATTTGTTACTGAAATTTTATTCATCGATAAAGCCAATTTTTTCAGAATTGCCATCCAAAACTTCCACAATAAATATTTTTGGGCCAAAGAAAACCCACATGCAATCTTGGAATCCCGTCACCGTCACCAGTTTTCCGTTAACGAGTGGGCTATTACTCCATTGAATTATCTCTGATGCATCTCTCTGCGATTGCTTCATTTTAATCTCTTCTGAATGTTGAAAAACTTTATACTTTTAAATTTATAACTGTTTCTTGACGTGCACTTCCATCGAATTATGCCTACAGGAATGGTCCTACGCATTGGGCAATCTCGACTATTATTCATACATATTTCAAAACTGTTTGAAGTTATAATTAGTACATTCGTTGTCCCGATTACGAATCGTCCAGATATTATTTTTTAGAAATGTCGATTTTTCCATCTCCACTGGCGTGCAGTGTATAATATTAAGTCATTTAGTCATACCGTACTCGTGAAATTATCTTACGGGTTTCTGAAAATTTTACTAGGTGGAAGTCTGTTGAATGAGCAGCATAGTCCCTCATCCGTTAAATCGTTATTGAATAAGTCATCACAAGATCTCTTTCTGCTTGACCATTCGCAAACCTTCATCATGTCGGAGCAAGAAGTTCCAACCTGAAAAATGAACGGTCATCTCCACTATCTATGGGAAAAGACGAATAGAATAGGATCATTTCTCTATACATTCCGATTCTTCAAGTCTATAATTGAAGCAAACGAAAGCCGTGTAATACCCTTGCTTTGCATTATTTTTAAATAAAATGTGTATACACATATAATACAAACAAGAATAATAGCTATTTGTATAACAAGGGAGGAAAGTGCTACTTTTCCTCCCGAGGATGAAGTTTACTGCCCGACGCATAGCGGAGGCACTTTGCCCCCATGTTATACATATGATTTTTCCGCCTCCCTTAAATAATTTATTTATGAAACTAACAAACAAAATTTATTAAAGAACTGAAACTAAGAAGTAGGTACAGTATAACTTATAGGCACGTTATTTTCATTCTTGCATCCTACATATTTTTAATTTGTGGTAGAGCAATTATTTGTACTAATGATAAACGTGCAGTTTTGAGCAGTGGTTATTTGAATACCACTAGAAGTGAGAGCTGGAGCCAACGCAGTTTTCGTGATATTTTCTTAACAACATTATTATACAGCTGGTATCCCCCGGAAGTACTCGTACTTGGCTGATTACAAACAATTTCATTAACTTCAGTGACTCCCATAATATGGTTCGGAATTTTCGATTTTTTGCAAGAGATTGCTCCACCCCTTCAGCGATATTCGTAGACTTCCAACCTCCGTGTTGCTTTGAAGCAAGAATGTCTCCTCCAGAATTTGCAAGTAAACTTGCCGAGGTTCTTCTGAAACTATGCCCAGTATAATGTATGGCATTAGGCAGTTTTAAAAATTCTGCAATTTTTTTTAGGAATTTTAGCAATAGTATTTTTTTCAACCATTTGGTTGATACATTTTCCTGCTCTATAGCAGACAAATAAACGTGTCTGATCTGTTTTAGGGCGTAGCGATATATATTTTCTATAAATAAATGTCAATATAATTAGGGCCATTCCCCGGTGAAGCATTGATTACAAACGTTCTCTGTATATTTGTTTTAGAATTTGGTATATTCACTAGCAAAATTGAACCTTTATCTTCAATATCTGTAGTGGCCATTTCAAGGAGCTCGTCACACCTGCATGCTCCTAAAATTCCGAAAATGAGAAAAAACCTACAAAACAAAGAAAAAAGAATTAAAAAAAAGCTGTCGACGACGGAATTTGAACCAACACCTACAAGCTTATCATGAACATGAGCGGTGCACCAACTCGTTGCGCTACCGAGACTCACAGGCAATTTCTGCGGAATCATGAACATAGCGTATTGTTGTAGTTTCTTCGGCCCATTGCTATCTGATACCAAACTGACTAAGTTCCTCTGCTGCCTTTACCTGTCACCTAATGAACCTTCATATAACGACCTCTTTGAGTTTTTATCACTCAAACTGGACTACATTCAGGAGAACCATCCAACAGCTGAAACCATAATCATGGGAGACTGTACATAACGCTGCCTGGCTCAAATTCTCTAACAAAACAGATGAAGCGGGTCGTCAAGCCGAGGCCTCGCCATCACTCATGGTCTAGAACAACTGGTCAGCTACCAACCCGCATCCCTGATGTCAACAACCAGTCTGCCAATACACTAGATCTTTTCCTTCACCACCAATCCTGACCCGTATAGAATAGAAGTTTGTGCCCCACTTGGAAACTCTGATCACACCCTCATCTCCCACAACATTACTTTCCATTTACCATCGAGGCTGCACAATACCACCCCGTCTCATGTGGCTTACAATTGGCCGACTGGGAAGGTCTTCGTATGTTTTTCTCAGCGTTTCCACGGAAGAGAGTTTGTTTCTCTTCAGTAGATCCAACACGATGTGCTGAGACAATTTCTGAAATCATCATGTTGGGGATGCAAACTACATACCGAATACCGAAAGAAGAACATCATCCGATAAGACCTGGTTTAACAGAAACTGCTCTAGAGCTGTGGCTTCCAAACAGGCAGCATACCATCGATGGCTAAAAATCCGGGCCCTGAGACCAGAGCAGCAATATGTCGAGGCTAAGGCATATGCAAAGAGACAATAGAATGCTCAAAGATGCCCACAATGCCAAAATAAGATCAAAACTTGCTGAATGTCCTAACGGATCCCGTTCATTTTGGTCTTTCGCTAAAGCTGTGGGAAGAAACTCACTTCCAGCTCATTTCCTCCTCTAACCAAAGAAGATGGAACACTAGCAACGACTGCCCAGGAAAAAAGCCAATATCTTTGCGCACCTATTTGCTGGAAATTCCACTCTGGATTCATCGGGAAAACAACCCCCGAACATTACACCTATTGACAGTCACATGCCCGAGATCACCTTTCGCCAACGTACTATCAGAAAGATTTTGCTGGGTCTCAACACCAACAAAGCCTGTGGATCTGACGGAATCCCGCCGATTGTTCTCAAGAAATGTGCCCCGAACTAACACCTGTTCTTTGAGGTTGTTCAACCACTCTTACAATTTGGGGTATTTCCGTCCAATTGGAAAATTGCAAAGTACAGCCAGTCCTAAAAAGGCAAAAAGGCCCTACCTAGCTACTACAGACCTATCGCACTGCTATCTATTATTTCAAAGGTCATGGAAAAAAGCCATCAACATCGAGCTCATGAAATATCTGGAAGACTCAGGAATTGTCAACGATAGGCAATATGGCTTCCGCCATCGAGAGATCAACTGGTGACCTGCTCGCTTACGTCTCACATATATGGCAGCTATCTATTGAAAAGTATGGAGAAACTTTAGCTGTGGCATTAGATATCTCAAGGCGTTCGATCGGGGTTTGGCACCAGGGACTCCTCGCCAAGCTTCTGTCTTATGGCTTGCCCCCTCAGCTGTGTTCTCTGCTTGCTAGTTTTCACTCAAACAGGTCTCTCCATGTAGTGGTCGATGGAGTTTCATCTGACACTCTACTTATAAATGCTGGTGTTCCGCAAGGATCTATTCTCGCACCAACACTATTTCAACTTCACATCAACGACCTGTTGAAAGCAACTTCATGTCCAGTACACAGCTTTGCCGATGATAGTACCCTCCATACCGCTTTCTCTTCCAGGGCCCCTATATCAGCCCGTGAAACCAGAAATGAACGAGGAAGAAATGTTAATAATATAAATATGGACTTAGCAACAATTCTCGAATGGGGATCTAATAACTTGGTAGAATTCAATGCAAACAAAACACAAAGCATGTCTTTTCTCTAGAAAACCGATCTCACTGTGCCTAACATAACCCTTTTTCAGGAGTAACCATACCACTGAAGTCATCCATATCGATGCTTTGGTATTACTATCAGCAATAACCTTTCCTGGGAAAATCACGTGGGTCCATTGCCAAAAGTGCATCCCAAAACTTGGTTTTTGTTTCGTGCCAACAGCTATTTCACCCCCAGTCAGCTGCTTATGATCTATAAGGCACAGATCCGACCTGTCCTGGAATACTGTTCCCATATTTGGAGTGCGGCACCTAAACATATCCTGAGGCTATTGGATTCTGTCCAAAAAAGGGCAATTCGTCTCGCCGGTGATGCCTCGCTTACAGACTCGCTCACTTGTCTGGAACACCGTAGAAAAGTTGGCGATTTGTCTCTATTTTATAGATATTTTCATGGGCGATGCTCTTCTGAAATATCAACAATCGTTCCTGCTTTGGCAGTCTCTTTGAGATTAACCCGTCAAGTTCAGTCATCACACCCCTTCGTGGTCACTTTGGAGACCTGCAGAACATCACTTTCCAAAGACTCGTTCATCCAACGAGCAGCGAGGCTTTGGAACTCATTGCCTAGGGAGGTGTTCCCCGAGGCATACAACCTTCAGAAATTTAAGAAGAACACCAACTCCTACCTTCTTTCCCTAGGTTCCCACGATGTTCCCTGAACATTACAGGATATCCCTTCTCGTGGGAACCAGAAAATAAAAAAATAAAAAAATTGCTTGAGATGTAAATACTGTTTTTCGTATTTTTCTTCAGATTTTTTGGGTAATAGAGATTGTACTGTTACATTAACTGGTTCCAAAATATCCGGTGGTATATTATTTATATCTTCAAATTCGCTTGAATCACTCATTTTTAAAATATTATTTTATATTTTGTAGATATAGGTATTATAGCGTAACACACTTTGAAACTTTTAATCTGTTAATCGACCATAGCATGCTATAATATTTCTGTCCTAAATTCGAAAACCGGACGAATCTATGAATTGAAGTCAAATTATTAATGTAAAAATCGTTAAATTAAAATAAAAATTTACTGATACAAAAAATTTGCCATAAAATCCTCTAGCACATAAGATGTTTCATGAGAATATTTTCCGAATCACATTTAAAACTGGATAAAATTACCAAAATTCATGTTATATTATAATTTTCAACGGGGAAAGTCACAATTCTTTTAGATCCAAAATCGAAGGAATGGTATCTGAATAATTACCTTTTCTAAATGCTTCATTTAACAGATTCATTCATTTACAATGATCATTCACTGCTCTTGAACTCACCCAAAAACCTGAAATATATATTAATTTTTCACTATCAGATCAAATATGTTTGTACCTGGAACTGATTGAAAATAAAAAAAGTTCCTTGGTATGGGATCGAACCCGAGCCTATCGCGTGATGGACTAATATCCTAAGCACTTCTCTACGAGGACTTCTATCAATATACTGAAAATGACAGAATTAAATTATTCATTGCCTTACTTATAGAACTGAACCTTTCTAACATGCTGAAAAAGGTATATTTGAATTCAAATCAGTGTATGTAGTGAGTCCAGAATCCCGTATTGCATCAATTTTGCGTTTCCTATTTCCCTATATAGGAATTGAATGCGTTGACATTTAATTCTGGAAGGACCTAGTGGGGTTTTATCGCAAAACAATATCTAATCTACCAGTGCTTTTATCACTTATAATTGCACGAGAGGTTTGTATTTTATCGGGTAAATTTGGGTTGTTTAATGAGAAACTGTTGCCTAGCAATTAGACGAGAAAAACTGTCAACTATCAAAAACGCGACACCGAAGGTAGAGCGTTTTTAGGTTGACAGTCTTTCGAGTCAAATTGCTGAAGGAAACAGTTAGAATTTGAACAACACAAATTTACCTGATATCAATACAATCATCGAGTGTAATTCGGCGGGACAATTTAATGAATAAGAAATTTAGAAACATATCAATGCAAACTTTATTTATGAAACATTAAAAATAAACACATTTTTATTTGAATGTACAATTATTAAAAACGCAGTTATTGAAATTCATACTAGGAACAGTGATGTCGCTGCGGGTCATAGACAAATTAAAAATAAAGAGACTGTTTGAAACATTGGCGATCTTGACCACCAAGTTTTTGGTACGGCCAGTCGCGCATGGAGGCGCTGCCCGCAATCAACAGACGACTGACATGATAATTTTCCAATTTCGACATTGTCAGAAAATGACAAACCACGTAATAATTTCAGAATAATTCTACTGTTAATTGTCATCGAAAAATTAATTATAGAAATTATACTATGGACTTGAATTATGAACCCAACGTCGAAAATGGAATGTTTTGTTATTCGAGTTGATGCTGAAATTCCTCGAAATATTCTTTCACAAGGTAAAATATCACAAACTGATACTTATTTCCATCCATCAGTTGCAGACATTTTTTCACAAACTGATACTTATTTCCGTCCATCAGTTTCCATTTTCTATCACCATTTGAGGAAGTACGAAGATCATCAAACTGGAGTATTTGTCAAGTATACCTACTCGTTCTCCTTTGTGCTAATAAATGAACAGAATTATTGAAGGTTTGTTGTAAATGTAATTTGTTTTTATTTTGGTTGATTTTATGATAAGACTGAAGAATATTTTTAATTTTGTTGTTTTTCGGAGTTTCATTATTGTTTTGTCTGTAGTTGTACCTTGTCCTAGATACAATAAAATGTGTTTTTATAGTGTTCAAACTTATTATTCTTGTTTTATAAGACCTTTAATTTTGTTCATGATATCATGAAATAAAGATTTACTTTGAAACTTTATTTTAACCACGAACGAACTAACAGGTTCTACGAATCGATTACTGTATATATTTTATTAGTGATCGATTTGCCATTCCTGTATTTCATATGATACAACATATGGAATACAAGAATGGCAAATCGATCACTCATAAATTATATACCATATTAATCATATAAAAGTAACACATTCGAAAAACCCGCCTTATCTCAATCGGGTTTACCAACTGTATTTAGTTCGGCCAGTTGCGAGATATGCCGCCACTGTCTAAACGTGGTGCCAACTTTTACTGCAGGTTTGACAACTCTCTTTATTTTTAGTTTCTCTATGCTGCGGGTGCACCAGCTAATCGTTTCTGTAGTAGATGTTGACGTTTTTTCTCTTTCCAAACGAATTGATTGAATAATGCTCGAATGATACTCTTTGTCAACTTGTAAGTATGGTTTTATTGATGATGCATTGATGTGTCCTATTATTTTTAATATTCCGCTTTTACTTAATTCGCTAACTGCTGCCGCTCGATTTGAGTGATTTGTAATTTTGACTTGTTTGACATCTATACCAATACGTTGTGCTGAGCATTTATAGTGAGTTTATACAGCACGTAAAATAAAATAAGGAATAAAATAAAGTAATTTAAAAAGTTAAAACTACACAACATCCATAACAGGTTTATAAAGAAATAAAATAAAATAAGAAGTAATATAAAATAAGAAGTAAAATAAAAGATGGTTAACTTTTATCTTTTATTTTATTTTACTTGGCAAGTTGTTAGGCACATGTACATATTGAATAATTTAGACAAATTGACGAGTTAGGACGATACATGACATGATATAATAGAATGCGTCATCATATTTTTGTTTTCATAATCGGAAAACGTTGTGTCACTGCCATTTAAAAAAAAAGAAAATTTCTTTGGATGACTAGATTTTCTAAGATTGGTAGTTTTGTCAACAATGGCTTATATTTTACTCGATAAACAATAACGGGGACCAAATTTTCAAGTATTCATCATTGAAGTTTCAGGTAATAATATAAATTCCCAAATTTCGATTGATAGCTTTCTTACTTCTTAAATTAATTTACTCAGCTCTATAAATTCTCTGAAAATTATTACTTTTTATTTTACTTTATTTTATATCTCATTTCATTTTACTTGCTGTATAAACTCACTTTTGGTCCATTTGGAAATTTCATTAATTCCAATCGTCACATTCTTATACCAACCTTTAGAATTTTTCTTCTTCCAAAAGGTATTTGGTGTAAGAAAAGTGTCTCGTTTTCTATTAACTTTTTAAATAAACGTATTGGGCAAATATCTTTCTCTAAAATAGTAGGCGTAATCCGTTTGCTGTCACATAATTTATTGTTACCGCCTTGTCTCGTTTTCGAAAATAGAGGATTATACTCGATACGTCCAGTTTCTTTTGCATTATTTTCAATTTCAGATACGGAATAAGTGGTTTTGCAGTAAGCTGCTTCTCCTCCGCGCCAAGCTAATTCAAACCCCAAAATGTGATATAATTTATTTTGAAGTCCTTCCGGTTCATTTTCGTCATATAATCTGGCCATTGCAAATACTTCAGATTTATTAAGAGCTGATGCACTAGATTTTCTCTTTCCGGGTTGTGCTTGTAGGATTTTACGTTTAGCATTACGTGCAGCTCGTGATGAATTAAACTAAACGTCGGTGAAAGGGTTAAATACAATATTGAATTCGTTATAATATTTACTTTGTAGCATTTTAGCGGTGGTGTTCCAAATTGTTTTAACTACCGCTTCTTTGTAGTCTTCTCCGTTGCCTTTTCGCATATTAAATTACCAATCTTGCAATATTACATTCAATTTCTCGATGGAAGTATCTTGCTCGAATGTATATCTTTTTGCATAGCAAAACGTAGAAAATTGTCGCCAGATTGATGATTGCGTCGCAACTGTATTAGTAGACACACAGGTATTAACAATTTGACTAATTTCGGCGTTCGTAGACTCACCGAATCGACTCATTGTTAGTGCTTGGAAATTCAATAAGTTGTTGACGAACATGTCAAACTATTTATTTTGGCAACCAACACCGCGATAATCGATAAACAAATGAATAAGTGAAAAAACCACTAGTGCATTTGTCGCTGTAAAAGTTGCACTAACTTTTGCCGCTGTCAAACTGATAATTGCACTGTGGCAAATGCGATTTTTTAAACATGAGTTGAATTGTCAGTATAAAACAGAGAGAAAACGTTTTATTACTATAAAACTGATCTGATTGGTTCTCTGTTTGAAATTTCGGCCACTTGGATAAAAAATAATGAGGGAAATAGTCGTTATGAAACGAACAATTTCAAATTCTCCAGCAAAACAACAATGGATAGTTTTGGCGAATGATTCAATATTATTATTTTCCTATATTTCAAGAGGCGAGTAGAGAAAAGGTTGAATTTTTACGTTTTATAATATTGTTCCGATGTTAAGATATTCGTATTTTGAATTTTCAGTCTGTTTAACCTATCTAAGAACGTATTATTCATTTTTTCTTACTTGCCCTTGATGAATGTACCCAATTATTATGAGTTCTCTACGCAATGTCTAGCCTCTTGTCGTAAAATCTCAGAAATATTTTCAGATATTCGGACGAAATATGTTAAAAAATTTTGTTTGGATGAATGTTTTGTACGGCTTTTTTTCGAAATGATCCCACCTACCAGATTCGAACAGAATTTTACATTTCTGTTTTAATTATTTATTCTCACCCTTATCAAAAAATTCCGAAGAGTTAACCAATTATACGGTTTCGATATATTGTAATTCTCATTACCATTACATACGTCATTCAGTAGTTTCAATTCCACAGGGTTCCTGAAAATTCAGAATAGCTTGATGTGAGTTGAAAACGCTTTGGTGAATGCAATGGATGTTTATTTTAAGAAGCATGCACATTATGGAGCACAAAAAAATGGTTCTTTTCACTCCTTTTTCACAGGGAAAAGGAAAACCTTCTGTGATGGACCCCGTGCCATATTATTTAAACCGAAATTGTTTGAACAATTGACAGGAATTGTTATTTTCCAACCGGACAATTTTTTTTATATTCTTTATTGGAATACAAATTAAAAAGGTCCTATGACTTTTCACGATAAAGTTAATATTTTTAGAGATATGAATTTTTAAAGGTTTGAAAATTCTCAAATTTGGGTACTTTTGACCCATGAAAAATATATTAAAAAAAAAAATATATTTTTTAAATTCTTTATACAATACTTGATAAGATTCTTAATAGATATTTGAAAAAATTTCATTGTTTATACCTGTTTTTTTATTGTTAATTTCGCGCGCTCACAAGTATGCGTCGTTTTCCTTTAATATCGCCGTCTCTCTCTGACTCATGCGCTGCATCGGCCTCTCTGTGCCCTGAATTATTATTTATCATTTATCTTAAAAACTATTCACTTTATCAAGATTGTTGAGGAGAGCAATGTTATCAATAATGAAATTGTCTACAATTTGTTTTCCACTAATTTTTTTGTGGAATCAATTTTACAAAAGTTATTTAAGCATGAATCGGAACATGTAATTAAAATTACTTTTTTATCAGTTTATATTACTTTTTTGTTATTAAAACAGAAAGTAATTAAATTGAATAGCTTCTTCAAACGAAGGTAATAGATGTAAAAGTATGAAATAATGAAAAAAAATTTAAAAATAGGTATTTATTTATTATCAATATCATTTTTATATATTATATTCTTGCAGTCTTCTGAATCACAACCACATAGAAGTATGCAACTAATATTATTTTTTTTACAGTAACAAGCTTTGGTTGCACAGGATTTCTTACAATTACACGGTTTCTTAAGATCAGTTGGAAATGGGCTTTTGTTTATAAATAAAGGTAGCAAAGTACCATTCTCTAGTTTGTATCCGAAATTCGTAAAATCTAATGTTTCATATTGGGGATTCAATGCATTTTTCCAAATGTATGTTTGAGCAGAAGCTCTAAGTGCATGCAAATGCAAGGCATCTGATGTGCACGGATTATTCGATAAATTAATATTACTGCCAAAGCAACGAGAAAAAATACTTTGTCTAGCTTCATCCGCGGTGTTACCTTTTTTACCCAAAATATTTAAATACAATGTTTCTGAGCCTTTCAACTCCTTAGTACTTAAATCCAAGCCATTGCCAAGAGGGACTAAAGCATCACGATTTTCTTTTACTTTTATCATTTCTTAAGCTTTTTTTTTGTGCCAATTTTACTGGTCGACTCACAACCCGTAAATGCGTGTAAAGCAAATAAAATTTCACAAACCGGGTACGACGCATACTTGTGAGCGCGCGAAATTAACAATAAAAAAACAGGTATAAACAATGTTTTTTTTTTAAATATCTATCAAGAATATTATTAACTATTGTATAGAGAATTGAAAAAAATATTATTTATATATTTTTTTTTTATATGTTTTTCATGGGTCAAAAGTACCCCGTCTCATGTGGCATTACAATTCGGCCGACTGGGAAGGTCTTCGTATGTTTTTCTCAGCGTTTCCATGGAAGAGAGTTTGTTTCTCTTCAGTAGATCCAACACGATGTGCTGAGACAATTTCTGAAATCATCATGTTGGGGATGCAAACTTACATACCGAATACCGAAAGAAGAACATCATCCGATAAGACCTGGTTTAACAGAAACTGCTCTAGAGCTGTGGCTTCCAAACAGGCAGCATACCATCGATGGCAAAAAAATCCGGGCCCTGAGACCAGAGCAGCATATGTCGAGGCTAGAGGTATATGCAAAGAGACAATAGAATGCTCAAAAGATGCCCACAATGCCAAAATAAGATCAAAACTTGTTGAATGTCCTAACGGATCCCGTTCATTTTGGTCTTTCGCCAAAGCTGTGGGAAGAAACTTCACTTCCAGCTCATTTCCTCCTCTAACCAAAGAAGATGGAACACTAGCAACGACTGCCCAGGAAAAAGCCAATATCTTTGCGCACCTATTTGCTGGAAATTCCACTCTGGATTCATCGGGAAAACAACCCCCGAACATTACACCTATTGACAGTCACATGCCCGAGATCACCTTTCGCCAACGTAATATCAGAAAGATTTTGCTGGGTCTCAACACCAACAAAGCCTGTGGATCTGACGGAATCCCGCCGATTGTTCTCAAGAAATGTGCCCCCGAACTAACACCTGTTCTTTGCAAGTTGTTCAACCACTCTTACAATTTGGGGTATTTCCGTCCAATTGAAAATTGCAAGAGTACAGCCAGTCCCTAAAAAGGCAAAAGGCCCTACCTAGCAACTACAGACCTATCGCACTGCTATCTATTATTTCAAAGGTCATGGAAAAGCCATCAACATCGAGCTCATGAAATATCTGGAAGACTCAGGAATTGTCAACGATAGGCAATATGGCTTCCGCCATCAGAGATCAACTGGTGACCTGCTCGCTTACGTCTCACATATATGGCAGCTATCTATTGAAAAGTATGGAGAAACTTTAGCTGTGGCATTAGATATCTCCAAGGCGTTCGATCGAGTTTGGCACCAGGGGCTCCTCGCCAAGCTTCCGTCTTATGGTTTGCCCCTCAGCTGTGTTCTCTGCTTGCTAGTTTTCTCAAACAGGTCTCTCCATGTAGTGGTCGATGGAGTTTCATCTGACACTCTACTCATAAATGCTGGTGTTCCGCAAGGATCTATTCTCGCACCAACACTATTTCTACTTCACATCAACGACCTGTTGAAAGCAACTTCATGTCCAGTACACAGCTTTGCCGATGATAGTAAACCTCCATACCGCTTTCTTCCAGGGCCCCTATATCAGCCCGTGAAACCAGAAATGAACGAGGAAGAAATGTTAATAATATAAATATGGACTTAGCAACAATTTCGAATGGGGATCTAATAACTTGGTAGAATTCAATGCAAACAAAACACAAGCATGTCTTTTCTCTAGAAAAGCCGATCTCACTGTGCCTAACATAACTTTGTCAGGAGTAAACCATACCACTGAAGCCATCCATATCGATGCTTGGTATTACTATCAGCAATAACCTTTCCTGGGAAAATCACGGAGGTCCATTGCCAAAAGTGCATCCCAAAACTTGGTTTTTGTTTCGTGCCAAGAGCTATTTCACCCCCAGTCAGCTGCTTTTTGATCTATAAGGCACAGATCCGACCTGTCCTGAATACTGTTCCCATATTTGGGGTGCGGCACCTAAACATATCCTGAGGCTATTGGATTCTGTCCAAAAGGCCAATTCGTCTCGTCGATGATGCCTCGCTTACAAACTCGCTCACTTGTCTGGAACACCGTAGAAAAGTTGGATCTGTCTCTATTTCATAGATATTTTCATGGGCGATGCTCTTCTGAAATATCAACAATCGTTCCTGCTTTGGCAGTCTCTTCTGAGATTAACCGTCAAGTTCAGTCATCACACCCTTCGTGGTCACTTTGAGACCTGAGAACATCCCTTTCCAAAGACTCGTTCATCCAACGAACAGCGAGGCTTTGGAACTCATTGCCTAGGGAGGTGTTCCCCGAGGCATACAACCTTCAGAAATTTAAGAAGAACACCAACTCCTACCTTCTTTCCCTAGGTTCTCACGATGTTCTCTGAACATTATAGGATATCCCTTTTCGTGGGAACCAGAACATAAAAAAAAAAAAAAAACCCAAATTTGAGATTTTTCGAACCTTTAAAAATTCATATCTCTAAAAATATTAACTTTATCGTGGAAAGTCATTGGGCCTTTTTAATTTGTATTTCAATAAAGAATATAAAAAAAATTTGTCCGGTTGAAAAATAACAATTCCTTGCAATTGTTTAAACAATTTCGGTTTAAACAATATGGCACGGGGTTGCCCCATGACAACATGCATTTATATCATCAGTAGGGCAATTTGAGGAAGATCGCATAAAAAAATTGAGGTGGAATAGTTTTCGGTACTCATGCGCCGATTCCTCCTAGTCTACAACGGGAAGCAAGACAAAAAAGTAGATAAAATAGTATAACCTTCACGAGTAAAGCCGCGGGCATGAGCTAGCCCTAGATAAAATATGACACATTCTTAAGGGATTTCCTACTTTGAAATGTATTTCACTTACCCTTCGGATTTGATCTTAATCGCCTCTGATTTTTTAGCTTGGTTCATATTACATATTGTCACAGCTGGAAATGGTATACTAGTTAAATCAGCATCGAATGGACTGAAGCTGATTATAACTGGACTTGAATTCCATTTGTGGTATATGTTGGATATATAATAGGTTGCGAAACCGATGGCTACCGAAAATGACATGAACCAAAAAATTCTGAAACAAAGTGAACGATTGGTGCTACGAAGAGTATGATAGTAGTATTATTACCGTTCACCAATAGAAAGTGAAGTATCTCCAACATAACGAAGTCCGTGGAGAGTGGTTCTCTCACAATAGTTCTCAAGATGATGTAGCAAATGTTTCATCATGCTCGTTTGCGCTTGCCTGTCTTTTGTAGAATTTTTATAATATTGCTCCGCGCTGAAAGTGAAACATTCATGATGAAAACCAGGACAAAAAAACTAAAATATTAAGTTAAGAGATTTTTTCAATCTAAAATTAGTGTCGATGTAATAACACGTTATTATTGTAGACAATAGTAAATCTGAAGTTATCTTCGACACCTTCAACTAGCGGTCAATGAATTTGTGCCGTTTCTAGACCCTTCGCGTAATCAAAAGCATTTAACAGGGTGATTGTTATTTTCGAGAAGTCTTTTTCTGATTTCAGGCGATCTGGGATAACTGTTGAATGAATCTCTGATGAATTCATCTCTCTTTTCGTTAAGAGATACTGCTTTGAAGTTTTACCCATTTGCTTCAGAACTTGAGGAATATTGATCTATGGACTCGCCAAGTTGTCGTCTGGTTGATAGAGAGTGACTAGCAAATATTTCATTTCTTGGTTTCACATAAATGTTTTTAGGGTATCGATTGCGCTTCTGTACTACAATCACTGAACTAAGTAACGAAGGAGTTCAAGAAAAAAAATTATACAGTGTGACCCATTTTTAATGGAAACACCCCCCTAAAATTTGAAGTTGAAAACAGATTTTAATAATTTTTTTTTGAAATGTCAAGTACTAAAAGGTCTACCTTGGGACAAAATTTGAAATGTTTATTCCAATTTTCATGGCATACTACGATATTTTTTCCTAGTCGAAAATCGAGATTTTTTATTAGCGATTTTTTTATTGAAAAAATCATTACGCCACGGATTCAGAGTGCCTCTAAACAGGTGTGACCAAAATTTCATGAAAAAATATTCATTTATAACAAAGTTACGACAACTCTAAAATTCGATAACTCACACAGCTAACAGTCACAAAAAACACCCTATATCAACAGATATAGCCATGAGAATATTTTTTTATGATTTCAACAATAAAGTGCCGCCAGATGAAAAAAAAAACAAATAGCGTAAATTTTTTCAATGAAAATAACGGAATTACATCACACAATTCAACTAATAATGAAGGAAAAATTTTTAATTAACGTAACTATGAAAACTAATTATTGAAATGTTTCGATTCAGTGCAACAATTAATTCAAAAATCATATTCTAGTAGCCTCTACTAATCCACCACGTATTTCGATACATTTGTCGTAGCGCTTACGAATGTTTCTGATTACGTTCCTTAGGTTCTTGTGGGGTAATATCTGCACATACCTGTCGAATTCTTAACGAAGTTCATTTCTATCTCTTGAGCGGTTTTTGTAAACCTTTTTGTGAGAAGTCCCAGAGAAAAAAAAGTCCAAAACTGTGAGGTCTGGGGATCTGGGTGGCCACTCTATAAACGGACTACCACGGCTCATCCATCGGTTTGAAAATGTTCAAGCCATTGCCTCACAGCTCTGGCATAATGAACTGAACACCCATCTAACTGACAATTAAATTTGATCGTTCATTGATTGGCAGCTCGTGAATAGCATCCCAAAACTCTGTGTTTAAAAATTTAGAAACCTCTGCGCATTAATGTTTTCCCCAAAAAAGAAAGGACCAATAATTCGTTCGTTCAATATCCCACACCAGACGTTGATTTTTTGGGAATACTGGCTTTTAGAGTTTATTACCCAGTTCGGATTATTCGCTGCCCAATAGCGACAATTCTGTGATCACACTACTCCATTTGTAGTGAAGTGGCTGTCGGCGGTATATAAAATATTTTGTAGGAAATTTTATATTGTTTAAATAATTCCCCTTGGGCCCATAAACAATATTCCATACGTCTTGCTTCGTCGCCTTCTTGCAGTGTATGAAAAATTTTGGCTTGAAAGGTTTAATATTCTTCGCCTTGAGACATCTCCGAATAGTTTCTCGTGGAATATTAAATCTAAGGGGCATTCTTATACTGGCATTAGATTATTTCCGAAATAATCTAAAATGATTTGATCATTCCTGTCATTCCTGTTTCGTCTTTGTACAGGATTACTTTTTAACATCATTTTGATACTGCACCAGTTTCATTGAATATTTTATTTATTTTATTTACCTGTACCGCAGCTAATACGAGGACGATCTGGATGTCTCTCATTAAATACTCTACAAACCTCTAGCACTTCTAACGTCATCTCCCGAAAGGCGTACAATTTCAATTTTTCTTACGCTCAATCTTGCAGCCATGACACAAAATAATTCGAAGAATTGTTAGGTGAATATTGTTGACAATAGTACATTTAAATCTTTCACAAGTGTCAAACTGTTATATCATTTCCATGGCAACTAAGATTTAAATTGAAAAATCAATTAGGTCTTAGTTTTAGTTAATTTGCGTGAAAACTTGAATGTAATTCCGTTATTTTCAATAAAAAAATTTACGCTATCTGTTTTTTTTTCATCTGGCGGCACTTTATTATTGAAATCATAAAAATAATATTCTCATGGCTATATTTGTTGATATAGGGTGTTTTTTGTGAGTTTTCGAATTTTTTAGTTGTCATAACTTTGTTATTAATGAATATTTTTTCATGAAATTTTGGTCACATCTGTTTAGAGGCACTCTGAATCCAGTGGCGTAGTGATTTTTTCAATAAAAAAATCGCTAATAAAAAATCTCGATTTTCGACTAAGAAAAAATATCGTAGTATGCCCTGAAAATTGGAATAAACATTTCAAATTTTGTCCCAAGGTAGACCTTTTAGTACTCGACATTTCGAAAAAAAATTATTAAAATCTGTTTACAACTTCGAATTTTAGGGGGGTGTTTCCATTAAAAATGGGTCACACTGTATGAAGTACTGGTGATATTTTAACCCCATCGATACATTCCTGGAATTGGAAATTTTTCGTTTCAGATAATGGTGGGTGCTCGGGTTGGAATTGGTAGAATAAAAGTGCATTTTTATCAAAAACCGTTGCTCCGATCGACTTTACACACGAGTACTTGTATTCAGAAAAATTTCTATAAAACTTTATTTTGTTGATTTTTATGTTTTGGAGTATGGACCATCGGAGGCAGTACGTCCCTGAGTTTGTTATAAATATTATATATATTTATATATATATATATATATATATACCGAGTGTCAACGAATCTATTAGACAAGTCATAACTTCTAGAATATTAGGTGTATCAAAATGAGATTTAGTATAGATAAATGGTATGTGACGAGGAGAGTTTTCGCATATTCACACTTTCCGGTTTTGAATTTTTAAATGGAACACCCCGTATATTGTAACATTTTTGGATTTCTGAGACAATTCTGGATCAGAATGTGACATTTTGAAGTTTTTACTACTTATTTTTTTTTAGATTCACTTTTAATATTCCATCTAGGTGGCCATGATCGGACGTAAACTAATCTGAGGACCTCAAAGTTTTAGTGACTAGTATGATAGATAGGAATAAGACAAGTTGGCAACTTAACATTTTCGTGTCTATTATTTTTCAAATGGGGACAATTTTTTGACAAGCACCTTCCGAAAAAAGGATTTATTGACGAATCTAACGATACTAATTTATTTGCGATCAGGTTAAAAATAAGAACATTAATAAAATATTACCAAGGAAAATGCTGGTTAATAATTTATTTACTTTTGTCAAGTGTTCCATGGATAGCCATGATGCATAATATTCTGCAGTTATTTTTATCAAGTCTTCTTTGGAAAACAAAACACTCACTAAGTTAATGACAGTGACATAAGCTTTATGAGCAGACAGTAAAAGTTTCTTAATATCTCGTTAAATTTCAGTTTAATTTTTCTTCAAAATGTATACTCAAAGTGAAAAAGTGGATATGTTATTAATATTTGGAGAATGCCATAGAACTTCAAGGAATGCTGCTGAGTTGTAAGCTCAGAGTTAGCCCAGTCGGCAACATCCAGCACATCAGTATTTTCCGTATGTTGAGAATCGTTTAAGGCAAGAAGGAAATCGTGAGGCGGAACAGAGGTTTATCATCAATGAAGAGACTAGATTAACATTCTTGCTATGATAAAACGGTTGATAAAACGGTTTCTTTAAGAGAAATTAGTCAAGAAATGAAGATAAGTCAAGAATCAGCAAGAAAAATACTGAAAAAGCACGGCTATCGAGCATTTAAATATCAGTTACATCAACATTTGTATGTTGACGATGGCGATAGATTGGCTACTTCAAAATCATAGAGTTAACCCACATTTTATCAACTTTTTCTTTTTTGACGAATCACGATTTACAAAAATGGTATGTTCAATAAGCAAAATAACATGCAATGAGGAGCGGGGCAATTTTCAATAAATAATCAAGGGTTTGCAACCAAGGATCCAGCCTGCCCGCCTCACCGGATATCAGGTGTGCCCCGATTTTTTTATTTGGGGGTGTGGAAAAAAAACTGTTTACTATAACAGCTCCAGCCACTCTTGAAGAATAACGTTTCAAATGTTACGAACGTGTTGGGAAAACAATTTGAACGAGGGTGAAAGTTTCAAACAAGGAGGAATGCACTTTGAGAATTTAATACAGGAAAGTAAAATGAATTATTAACCATGGCAAATTGACAAAAAATAAATACATTTATAAGTATTTTCCTTGAGTATTCAATTTTTTGTTATTATTTTTTTAATCCAATTGCAAACAAATTAAAATCGTTAGATTCGTCAAAAAATCCTTTTTCGGAAAGTGCTTGTTTATAAAATTTTCATTTGAAGAATAATAGGCAAGAAAAATTTAATTTTTAAACTTGTCTTATTCCGCCAAAACATACTAGTCATTAAAACATTTGGATTGTAATTTTCTGACATCAAATTTCAGATTAGTTTACGTCAGATCATGGCCACCTTAGATGCAATATTAAAAGTAACTCGTAGGCGTAAGAACTTTTAAAAAGTCACATTCCCGATTCAGAATTGTCTCGAAAAACCAAAAATGAAAATACAGGGTGTTCCATTTAAAATTGAAACCAAAAGCCATTTCCGGTGAAACCGAAGTGACCGGAAAGTAAAAAAAATGCGAAAACTCTCCTCTTCACATACCATTTACCTATACCAAATCTCTTTTGATTTCACCCAATTTTAGAAGTTATAACTTGTCTAATAGATTCGTTGACTTCATATATTTATAATATATATATAATATATATATATATATATATATATATATATATATATATATATATATATACAGTTTCTCAAAAAAATCCCCCCCCTCTTATTTTTTTGGGGAAAGGTTATCATAAACAAGGAAATTTGGAAACTGAATATTAAAAATTTTTAAACCCCTACTGGTGATGATAGATGACGAAATGGTCATAGATGACGTCACAAGGCCATTGTGACCAATAATTTTAAATGGAACCTTACGGAAAACGACAACTCTTTTAAAAGGTAAACGAAAAAACCATTCAAAAAAACTAATTTTGTTTTTCGTTTATGGCAGTTT
>JAFIRS010003085.1:85000-156871 GCA_018342105.1 Gonioctena quinquepunctata | reverse complement strand
TTTTTTTCGAAGAATGTTTTGCAACAAAAAATCATAAAGAATTGTTCCTGTTTAAACACTGCGAAAAATGCACCAGGATGTGAGGTAACAAGTTCAGAACTATAGCCGATCGCCGAGTTGCCAAGCGTTATACATATATAATATTTCTTTACAATGTAAAGAGGCTGAAAAAGTAATGACATAGCACTCGGTATCCATAAATATTATTAAAGAATAACTAAATCAAGAAGAGCTATCAACTATGGAGTCTTCAGTTCAATATAACACATGCTGAAACAAGTTTTGTTTTATTAATAGTATAAAACAGAATAACATTTTCTCAGAAGTTCCGCAAAATAATGGCACTGGCAACTCGCCGATCATTGAGAGTGTCAGGATTCACAGGGTTGCCAAATGTTATTCATAAAATATTTCTTTACAATGTGTGCAGGCCGAAGAAATAATGACTTAGCACTCGGTATACATATATATTATTCAAGAATAACTAAATCAAGAACGGCTATCAAATACGAAGTCTTCTTTTCAATATCACATATGCTGACACAAGTTCTGTTTTATTCAAAGGATGAAACAGAATAACATTTCCTGAGAAGTTCCGCAGAATAGTGATACTGGCAACCCAAGTAAATGCCAAATCATTGGACATATGACGTCAAAAGAAGTGGCAATAACGCTCTGTTTGAATGTCTCACTGAATTTGAGGGTTTTAGAGCATCGTTTATTCGAATATTACACAATTTACGAGTTTGTGATCTCGCCTATTGCTGATTTTTTTCCAACCGTTGCTTTTGCTATGCCGCAGAAGGGTTCTGGGCCGTAGAATGCCATTGACCGGTAAATTGAATTACAGCCCTGAAAATGTTTTATCTTAGAATAACCCCATTCTTTTAAGGCTCGTGTTTTCATAGGTCGATGGATGCTTGTTATCATGTTTACTTTTTTAGTTTCGGTTTTTATTTGAACTGCTTTATTCATACCAATATCTACCACTTTACTAACAAAATTGAGGTATCTACATATATACAGGGTGTAATATAACTTATTGCGCAACCGCTAACAGTTCCCAGTCCATCAAAACAAAAATATTTTTCCATTCAAATTTTGACTACTATATATACATATATATATATATATATATATATATATATATATATATATATATATATATATATATATATATATATATATATATATATATATATATATATACGTTGATATAGTTTCTAGAATTTCTGTCCGTGTTCTGTGTTATTTGACTTCGAAAGGTCCGATTTCACGTTTCGGAAAATTCACATTTGCCATCTTCAGTCTAGAAATTCGATTGTTTCGAACTCTGATCTCCAAATTTGTAATGGTGATTAGTCGATTGCGCATGATCGTCACGATTGGTCCGCCCTTCCCCCTCTGTTTCATGTGGGGCCGGAAGAGATCGTTGTCAGATGCGTTGTTGCCGGATTGCCACAGGTATTACTCGATTGTGCACGATGGTCACGATCGGCCTCCCTCGTTCGTGTTCTACTTTGTATGGAACCCTTTCGTTCATATTATGTGGTCGTTTTTCGATTTCTAGTTGTTCTTGAGTGGAAATTCTCATCACTTGCCAATGTCCGAGGGTTACTTGAGTTTATGCTGTGTCGTGTTGTCGTTGTTGATGATGTGGTCTTCTTGTTTCGTCTAGACACATTGTGGTTTTCTTTGCGGATGTTGATTCTTCTGTTTGTTTGGCATATGCACGTCTTTTCACAATTTCCACATTGTACTTCATTGGCACTATGGTGGTATTCGGTCTTTATGATTTCTGGGTGGATCTTATTGTACGATTTGTTGTAAACGTTATAAGAATATTGTGTCAGTGAAGAATTCTGCTGATCCTGTCCGTTGTACCCTTTATGTATGGTAAGAACTCTCATCACCATCCACATCAAATCAACTCAGTGTCGAAAACACCAATAATACGATCAAGAAGATTGGCGGACAAAAGGTATGACATTCAAAAACTACCAACCACATGGAAATATATCTTGGATCATCGACAAATTAATCAACAACAAAATATCAGCGGAGATGGATCATCGACGCTACCAGTAGAGAGTTCACCCAGCAACAACTAAGGCGACCTGGCAATGGCGCATCCGACAGCGACCTCTTCCGGCCCCATACAAAGCAGGAGACACAAACGGGGGAGGCCGATCGTCACGACCGTGCACAATCGAGTAACACCTGTAGCGATCCAGCAACAACGCATCCAACAACGACCTCTTCCGGCCCCACACGAAACAGGGCACGAACGGAGAAAACTAATCGTGACGATCGTGCGCAATCGACTAATCACAATTACGAATTAAGTTCGAAACAATCTGATTGCCAGACACCACCTGAATATGGCAAATGTGAATTTGCCGAAACGTCGGCAAATCGGACTTTTCGATGACTAAGAACACAAAACGCGGACAGAAGCCCGAAAAACTATATCAACACATTATACCCGCGAAAATCCACGAAGAATATATATATATATATGAAGAAGTTTCACTTATGTAACGAGTACTGAGTTGCACGTGCTTTTTTTGTAATGTCCAATGAATCTTTGTATGTGTGTATACGTGTCGAACTAATCAACTTGTTTTTTCAGCTCCTTTTCGAATTATTGAGGATACAATATTTACCACCGTACATGCCTGTCAGTAGATTCCATAGCATCTTCCATTTTGTTTGTGGTCATCCATTCAGTCCTGTATTCTTGTGCAAGAATGTTATTTTTTTCTTCACTGGAATCGAGCATAAGCAGTTTGATACGGTAAGTTGTGAGGAGTTAGTCTATAGAGATGATTCTGAAATCACAGATCCGACAAAGATATTTATAATTTCAAATAGGCAAACATATCATCAATATATGTTTTTTAGCAAACTTTCTGTCAACATTTTTATTGATAAGTGAAAATTTACTTCAATATAGATTTCTCAGGAAACTATTTCCTCGACTGATGTTTTCTTAAAAACATCAAGATGTGTATCGCATATATATTAAGATGAAATTTTACATTTACATTTGAATAATTCTGTCTTCACTATGTACGTAGCTATTGATTGAGAGTTTTCGGTAGGAGAACTATGCTTTGACAAGTTGAGGAAGTTCCTAAAAATACACATACAAAAACAAGATATAATGCGATTCAAATTTGATGCACTATATTTGGAAGTTATAAATACTGACTTCAATGTGCATGCGTTGAATCGAGGCGTTGAGTCGATTTTTGCTCCCGCTCAAAGAAAATATATCGTGCGTTTGTGCTCAGTGTGGACCGTTTGTTAGTCTGCAATAGTCTGTTGAGCGAATAGCAGTGAAGATATTTTTGAATAACGGTTTCAAAAAGGACGAAATGGAGTGGTTAACGAAGACTGCTTGCAGGCGTTGAAGCCGTGTGTAGTAAATGTGAGTTAACTCCACGTAAATCGAATCAAATCTAAGGTAATTAGTGTATTTATTATTTTGTTCCTCTGAATATTTTATCTAATGTATACAGAAAAGCAATCCACTGTGTCTCCCAATAAGTGAAAAACAAGAACTATCGAAAAATTAGAAACGTAAAATCGAACATAAACACTCTCAAGGAATAACCACAATAAACTTCTTGCCTTTTTTACCGAGGGCAGACACTATCAGCAAACAGTATCAGTAAAGGAAACCATACACTTTTGAATAAAACATCATACTTGTTCCTAACACTGATAATGTCAATCACAAGTGAAACTATATTGGAGGAGATAAGAAGAAATAGACAGGAAATAAAATCGTTAATTGAAGCAGTAGAAGTGAAAATAAGTTTGAAATTGGAGGACTTAAACCGACACATAGCATGGGGGGTCATGTGGCACATCATTAAAAATATAGTTCAATTCTCTTTCCAACCATCTGATGGTTTTTATCATTTCGTTGATTTGTTTTTTCACAATGTGTATTTGAAATGTCAAGCATAAGTGCGGATCTGAATGGTACCCTTATCTCGAACACTTTTGAACGGTTTAATATGATCCAATAAGACAACAAATATATTGAATGGTATTACCGATCCTACTTTTTGAGAGAAGAAACATTACAATTACTCGACAGAGGACGCTGGGGGCATAACAACTTCAAAATTTCGAAGAAGCTCCCTCAAATAAGTCCTCGAAACGGGGCGATCGGGAAACCTCTCATTAAAAATGCGTTCTGCTGCATGAATATTTTTTCCAGTTTCACAAAGAATTAGGATCGCTGCTACTTTATCACCTAAAGCACGTACCATTTCGCTTCTTGAAGCACTTAAACGTTCGGCTCACAACAGTTTAACAAATTATTAAAATGTACAAAAATATTAAAAGTACCAAGAGCTGCTAAAACAGTTAAACGTTCGATCAACAATACACAAATTATTAAATGTACAAAAACTTGGACAATTACAAAAACGTCGAATTAGGGAGACTAACAAAAACGTCAGCTTATTTGACAACTATTCAGAGGCGGAGCTTGAATTAGGAATTTTTGGAAGATTGGAAAGGAAATCTAAAGAAAACAATATTATTATTTTTGGTTTGAAAACAAACCCGGAAGATATATCAGCAGACTTCATCAAAAAGGAAATAAAAAATCTAGTCTGTGTAAATATTGTCGAAAGCGATCTCAATAATTTTTACCCACTTGGCAAAGAAAGAAACGTCCCAATAAAAATTGAATTTACATCGTTCCTCAAAAAGGCACCCATTCTGAAAAACGCTAAATAATTGAAAGCTACCAATATTTCAATCGCTAATGACTTGACAGTCAAACAGCGAAAACAAAATTAGATATTAAGAAAGCACCTTAACTTAGCAAAAGGAAACAACGAAGAAAATTGCTTCATTAAAGGACATGAACTTCATGTGAACGGAAAGATCTACAGTCCGGAAGATATAGAAATCTTCGAAGAAACTGAAGAAGCTGTTTTTGAGAAACCATAGAGTGCCCCAAGTACACCAACCATAGTGACAGCAAAAGAAACTACAAAATTTAGTGGGAAACCTCTGGAAGTGGCAAAAAAAAACCCACAACAAAAAAGCACCCCACCACCACATCCATCCGTAAAATCTACGAAGAGAGCCAGTGAAAAACCAAGAATGTGAACGCGAACAAACAGTGGAAGATAAAATCTATTATTTTTCTCTTTTCTTTATAAATACAAAATGGATAACTATCTGAGAGACTTTAATATCGAACAAATAGAAACAAATATTATCAGAAACAAATATTAGAATATAACACGTTCTTTCAGGAACAGGTGAATAATCTTGAGCTGTCCCTTTTTCATATGAATATAAGGAGTGCACATAAAAACTTAGATGAGTTGAAAGTTCTACTTTCGGATATGAGAAATAGTTTTGATTTCATTGTAATCACAGAAAATTGGCAAATACCAGACATATCTCTGATTAATCTTGATGGGTACCAACTATTCTACAATGAAAGTTCCTACAACCAAAATGATGGGACGATTATCTTTGCGAAGGAGAATCTCTGTTGTATATGCACTGTGATTAAACTTGGTGAAATAAATATATTAGAGTGGATCACTACCTTGAATAATATCAAAATAATACTTAACGGGATTTACAGGCCATGTCCAACATCTGAAAAAACTTCATGAGTAACCTGTCAGACTACCTCAAAACTTGTCAAACCTCAGATCTTCACAAAATCACAGGTGACATTAATATTAATATTATGGATAACAGTGATAACCATGTACATGAATACCTGAATGTAATGGGTGAGGAAGTCTTCAATTGCTTGATGAATAAGTACACTAGGAGTATAGGGGATGAGAAATCTTGCTTGGACCATATATTCGCAAGTCCTTTTACAATAATATTCCTGTAGTCCTCGAATCTAACATGACAGACCATTATTGCATCATAAACCACTTCACTACACCTGAAATAATACGAACTGATAAACCACAAAGATTCAGAAAACTATTTAATAAACATAAATTCAAGGAAAAAATTAAACAGGAAAATTGGACAGATGTATATACCGAAAATAACGTTGGAATGTGCACCGAAAATTCAATAAATACAATGAAAAACCATTTAGATAACTCAACAACAAAAATAAAAATTAGGGGAAACGAAATAAAGAGAAAATGTTGGATATACAAAATAATGAAAAATCAACCAACAGAACAAAACAAAGAACAATTCAGAAACTACAGCAAGAGGTTGAATTTTTTAATAAAAAAAGCAAGAAGTGACAACAAAATAACAAAATAGAGGCTAATAAAAACACGAGTAAAAGTCTATGGGAATTTATCAATGAAATTTCAAAAAACAAAAAACAGAAATCAAAGAAATCAAAAATTCCGCTGGAAAAACAACGAATAATGCTAGAGAAATATCTGAGGAGTTTTGTAAACACTTTACTGATATTGGTGAAAAAATACCAAAAAATTAAAGTAACAAAATGGAAACAAAACCTGTCAGATACAAAAATAATCCGAATTCAATTTTTTTAACGGAGACGAATGAAGTAGAAATTATGGAGACTATATTGAGTCTGGAAAATAACAAATCACCAGGGATTAACAACATAAAATATGAAATTCTAAAAGATATCAAGGAAGAAATTGCACCTCCGTTAGTTTATATAATAAATAAGTCCATGAATGATGGAAAATTTCCAGATATCTTGAAAATTGCCGAAATAAAACCTCTCTTCAAAAACGGTGATAAACTCGAAGTCACGAACTATCGCCCTATTTCATTGATATCGAGCATGGGAAAAGTTTTCGAAAAAACCTTACAAAAGAGGCTGGTTTCATTTCTCGAAAGTTATAATATTTTATCGAGTAAACAATATGGTTCTCGTAGGAATAATTCAACGACTGATGCAATTGCCAGATTTACAGGGCTGATAAATAATGCAATTGATTAAAAAAATCCTTCTATCTGTGTCTTCATTGACCATTCAAAACTACTGTCAGTACTCTCAAACATTGGCATTAGAGGAGTTGCTCATGAATTATTTGAGAGTTACTTATGTAACAGGAAACAATGCGTAAATATCAATGAAACTATGAGCAGTTATCGAATGATAACATATGGAGTGCCTCAAGGCACTGTCTTGGGGTCAATTCTTCTTAATCTTTATATCAATGATCTTTTCGAACGAAATACGTGTGGGGAAGTTGAAAGTTTCGCGGGCGACACTGCCGTTTTTTATGAAGGAACTGACTGGACCACTGGATTTTCAAAATATAATAAATTTTTTCAACGACAAAATACTGACAATGAATTATGAAAAAACTCATTTTTTGCCTTTTACATCCTACTCTGCAAATTTGCAACCTATAAAGAACTGGAAATACAACATAATGATGGAACCCATTTGAAAATAGAGTCCGTCGATAAGCTCAAATACCTAGGTATATATATATATATATATATAGATTCTCATTCGAAATTGGAAGATCAAATAAATTATGTAATAAAGAAGTTGCGATTCATGGTCTATAAATTCAAAAACATATCTAACATCATTAATATAAACTATCTGAAAATACTGTACCATGCTTTGGTCGAAAGCCATCTTTCCTATGGAGTCATTGCATGTGGAGGAGCCTCAAATATTATCAATAACCTGCAAAAAATTCAAAAGTGCATTCTTAAAATGATGTATAAAAAACCGCGAGACTATTCATCCTGTAGCATGTATCGAGAAACGACGATAATGAATGTAAGTCAGATATTTGTTTTTGCGATCCTCTTGATGCAGTATAGACATAAATCGTCGCTGGTACCTATTCATCACCCTCACAACACAAGACATAAAACCAACGCTGTGATACCAAGAACTGAAAAAACTATAGGACAGAAATGCTACACTTTTCTGGGACCAAAACTTTTCAATGAGCTCCCGTCCGAACTTAAAACGATCAACTCATACGAAATGTTCAAGAAAAAGGTCAGAACTTGGCTGTTCACTATTCCGTTAGAAACACTGGAAAACTTTATAGCTTAGTTATAGACTTACATGATGTGTTGCTCATAATACATATGAAATTTCTCTAACGTGATTTTGGTACCAACATTTTTCTTAAATCTGATATAATTTTAAATATTTCAGAACTGTTTTGTTGTTTCACTTTGATGTTTTTTTTAACAAACATTTATTTTGATGTTTTAAACAAACATTTATTTATTTGGTCTGTTATTTAAATTTGATTAATTTAATCGCTTAATTTTTTGAGCAAATATTTCATGCCACGCACGGATTCATTTCCTTGTGGTTATTTTTTGGGTTTTTTTTCTGTGTTTAAAAAGATTTTTTTTTTATTGATTTGTACGAACAGCATCCCGTTTCCATTCCTCAATTGCTTCAATACTCTAAATACATACTGTCAGCTTGTGTATGAGACTTCAGTTGCTAAAAAGATAATTGTTATTGCTAGACATTCTCAAACTTGACCAGCATGTCTTTGGTGTATTTTTTACAATTTTTAGTCCAATCTTAACAAAGTTTTGGAACACAACTACTGCAAAATTCCCCCAAACATCTCGGGCTCTATATATTTCGTGGATCCAGAATCGCTTTGGTTTTTTCATTTTCTCTCTTATCAATAAATTTTGAATCACTATATAAGCAGCACCAGCAATAATAACGTCTGCCATTATTTGAACACACGAATGGCCGGAAAGGACTGAAACAAAACACATGCGTGCGGGGAAATATATTTGAACAAATGTACCGAGTCGATACACACGCATTCATATGCATGCTCCTCGACTCAACGCATGCACATTCAAGTCAGAACCCGGCTTCAGAGTATGATTGCGCCACCTCACTCAAATCATCCGATCACTGAAATTTCAATGAAATAGCGGCATAATGTAGCCTATACTAGAAGGCGTGGCAAAAACAGAATGATTAAATATTCCTTATTGAGTTCTACAGATTTATTACCATTTTTTGGTAGTATTGATGACTTCAATAGTTATCATAACATATTTTCGATTTAATATCATGTGTATCAGGAATGTTTCTGTTTTCGAATGACATATGGATTCGCCATATGATCATGAATTATTGACATTTTAATAATCAAATACACAAATAATGAAATCTCCTTCAAAATACAAACAGCCACACTGTCAATGATGACAGAAAAGTCAGAATGTTTGTGTATAATCTCTTATCGTTGATTAATGAAAATTTGTAACCTAACTCAACCTAATACTACGCCTAAAAAGGTCCCTGAAGGGTGCGTTACGTATGACTATACAGGAAATATGTTCCTTTTTCAACTTTAAATCTCGGGCGCCAGATTTTATAATGGTTTACTCCACGCACTAGGGTAGTAACAGATGGAAATATGGTATGTCTAGGGGTCTGGTATTTTGACACTTTTTGTACTCTTCCAAAAGACTGTAGGCTTTGATTACAACATTTGATACTGGACATTTATGTCCACAAACAGACAGACAGAGCCGTCTTCAAACTAGCAGACAGACAGAACTCTCTTTACACTGCCTTTGTAACTCTTCTGAGTCTATGATTTATATGCCTGAAACGGAGGTGTTTTCCACAGTAAATACAGCGTGTGAAAAGTATTACATTACCTGGTAGATTTAAATTTGGGTAATGGCGATTTCACGAAATGGTTTAGATATTTTCTTTTTACAGAATATAGTTGTCGGTCTGGCAATCTTAAATAGACATACGATACCTTACAATATTTGTACTGCTGGTAAGTCGGTATTATCACAATAACATGTTTAAACCGCCAAAATTAATCCTAGGATAGGTATGTTGCCCGTAAATCAGTATTACCTCAACACTTTTGAAAACGATATCTCCCATAATACGGTTACGGGGAGGACTTAAAAAGTGATTTTTCTAGGTTGTGGCAACTTAATTTTCCCTTCGAAATTACACCATTATCAATCTCAAACAAATGATTACCAGGTTCCACTCGGTTATTCTCTGAGCTTTACGTTCGTAATAATCCCAACTTTGATACTTCACGCAGCTCCTTGTTCTAGGCCCATCTGGTAATCATTCAATCGGAGGATGAATAATATTCTGAAAAATCCCAGTATCGGTAAGATTTTTTTTTCGGAACTCGAAACTTCTGCTCTGCAAGTATTTTATTGGACAACTATGAGTTATTTTATATATCGCAGCAGTTGGTTATTCCCTGAATTCAAACACTAGTTAAATTCTTTCATTATGTAATAATGATTATCCTGTGCGAACAACACGGATATTTGTTTCGGAGAAAAATTATAACACTTTACTAAACTTAACAATCGAAATAAATCGAAAAGGATTTACAGTAAACACCACAAAATTACTGTGGGTTTAAATAGTAAAATAAACGCTGTACTCAAACTGCCGTTAAACGGTAGCCTACTAAAATGCCGTTATTAGATATGACGTCATTGAAGTGACGCGTCGGACGGCTTTTTCTTGGATTTGCTTGAACTGCCGTCAAACGGTACCATACTAAAAATGCCGTTAATCAATTATTGCGTTATCAGACATGTATATAGGGAAAAAACTTTTCTTACATGTTTTTGCCTCCTGAACACGTATCCGGAAGAAGAATGCGGCGGTCTCATACCGTTCCCGAGTTAGAGAAATTAAAAAAAAATTTAACCTTATTTTCAAGCACCGTTTTCTCGCACAAAAATCACTCAAAATGCCTCCTTCTTTTTACCAGCATAAACAATACACCCTAAATCACTTATTTCCGGCAGTCTTCCTTCTTACACAGTTCCAAATGAACAAATTTCACACTTTGACAGATGGAGTTTAGAAACTTTGCCTTATTTTTCATGTTGGTAATAAATGAATCACCGCCCACAACAATTGCACACATAAATGAAGGGGGACCTATTGCTCACATTTGAATTCGAAAAGTTGGCGGATAACGCAATAATTAACGGCATTTTTGTATGCTACCGTTTGACGGCAGTTTAAGCAAATCCAATAGAAAGCCGTCCGATGCGTCACTTCAATGACGTCATATTTATGAACGGCATTTTAGTAGGCGTTCATTACAATGAACGCACGCACAGCCAAGAAAGTAAACTTTCTAAAAGTGAATAAGATATCCGATTTTGATAACTATAGCCACAAAACATAATGAGGCACAAAAACCAAAAACCTTACTGTATAATTACAACACCTCAGTGGTAATACCACGATCATTATTCGCAGATTTTTTCAAAAAAATAGCGAACTTTCTGCCAAGCAAACCATGTATGTTTTTATATAAAAAAAAAATAAAGAATTGAAAATGTCCCCGGCCAGGGACGAAACGTCTTCTCCTACGAACTACTAGAACATTGTTTTCAAAGAATCCAAAACCCAAGAAAACCTTCCCAAAAAAAATATCTCAAAAAGGATTCAAGAATCGAACAAAACTTATATATATATATATATATATATATATATATATATATATATATATATATATATATATATATATATATAGTGGGTTCTTGAATCTTGGTGATTGTATTTTTGGAGTTTTCTTGGGTTTCAGATTCAATTGTATGAAAACGAGAAAAACATTTTTTCAGACGTTTCGTCCTCGTTCGGGGGCATCTTCAGTAAAATTTATTAAAAATATTAAAAACATTTGAATCTGAAAATAAAATATTGGTTTGGATAACATCATATGTAGAAAGTTAGGTTGTGTCTGAAAATAAATTTAATTACCTTTTGGGTTACGTACCTTGGCTTTACCATACTAACTTGAGAATGACATTATGAAGTTAAAAGCGTACATAGTCAGGAACAAACACAATTGAGCAGATTGTTAATCAATGCATCGTTTGAAAATGAGTTAACAACATTACAACCACTTTTATTTAAAAACTAGAAAAATTCTGCCAGAAGAGCATGGATCATACAGAAAAGGAAATGATATACATTAGACATGAGACAGCTGTCAATATGCACAGTGGGGAGGGATCAACGTGTTTGAATATATTGCCAACTTCACAGTGCCGGGAAATTTGAAATTACAAAAATTATGGAATATTCGAAATAAGAGACAAACACACTGGAAAATGTTAAAGAAATTTTTCTCTATAAGCACATTGTGTTTAAGAATCCACATTCATTTGTGGTCCAGAAAGGTAATGTCGTTCCAGTTTAATAATGTAATTGTACATAATACTCAGATTATTTCAATTAGTTTTTTTTTGTTCATGGTGTTAGAGTTATTATTAATATGGAACATTTCTTTGAAAATTATTTTATGATAGTTCAGTTTCAGTGCAAAGAATTTCAACGTTTTCATAGTCTTTGCACTGAAAATAACTATCATAAAAGAATTTTCAAAGAAATTTTCCATATTAATAATGAATCTAACACCATGAACAAAAAAACTGATTTAAATAATCTGAGTATTATGTACAATTACATTATTAAATTGGAACAACATTATCTTTCTGGACCACAAATGAATGTGGATTCTTAAACACAATGTGCTTATAAAGAAAAATTTCATTAACATTTTCCAGTGTGTTTGTCTCTTATTTCGAATGTTCCATAATTTTTGTAATTTCAAATTTCCCGCCACTGTGAAGTTGGCAATATATTCAAACAGGTTTATCCCTCCCCACTTTGCATATTGACAGCTGTCTTATGTCTAATGTATATAATTTCCTTTTCTGTTCAATCCATTCTCTTCTGGCATAACTTGAGCATGTGCAGAATTTATTTTGACATCTCCATGACGAGAATTTTTATAGTTTTTGAATAAAAGTGGTTGTAAAGTTGTTCACTTATTTTTAAACAATGCATTGATTAACAATCTGCTCAATTGTGTTTGTTCCTGACTATGTACGCTTTTAACTTCATAATGTCATTCTCAAGTTAGTAAGTATTCCTAACATTTTATGGAGTACCTACCATGTGACTCAAACTTCTTTTTTTTACATTTTTAGATGTCTTGAAAAAGGAAATAAACGTTTCCGAAAGTTCGACCATATAACAAAGAGTGTTCTTTAACCCAGCCCAGTTATTTTGATAGTTTCGTAGATTTTTTATATATATATAAATATATATATATATATATATATATATATATATATATATATATTTATATATACGCTGCGGTCTTATGACAAGCTTGAACTCGACTGCAAAGAACGAAAAATATGAATAATAAGGCAAATATAATGTTTACGGGTACCTCAGCACACGGGGAAACCAAGCTCATAAATAATACATAAATATTCACTTACTGATACCCCAACGCTTCTGGAGAACAATTTCCACTCTAAAATCTCTATGGTTTGTTTTACTCAAGAACTTGGCATCAAGTATAGCAGGAACAAGCTCCACGAACCCTCGGCAAGCCTTACGGGCTCAAAGCATAAACAAGAGGGTGATGCTAATTTCTTCTATATGTTTTAAATCTACTACAAATTTGGATAAAAAACCCTCTAAGAAAGGTGCTCTTTTTGTCCCTTGTGAGATAAGAACGGGGGTGAGAATGGCGCACTTTTTGTCTGTTAATCTGAGAACTGGATCGGAATACTTGGGATTTTTCTCATCGCGAGTTGAACTTATTCTACGCGTTTAACAAAAACCAGCCGAAAAACTTTTCTCCCTTTTTGTATTATATGGAAAAACACATATCTGTTCTATGCCGGATTTTTATATTACTTTCAGTAGCTTTGGGTGTTTACATTCATTTTCCAAACTTGGAATATAACTTATTGTCAGACCGGAATTAATATCAACCTCAAACAGTCAGACACGTACCAATGTTATGTTAAACTTTCTTCAGCCGTTCTTAGTAACGGAACTCTAAAAAATGCTTCGTTTTAATATATATCATATGTTTAACAAAAGCTGCGTATCTCCATAACTAATATCTGCATGGGTAAGATGTACTAGAACCCTGGTGTGGTCACTTATACTTTTGAAATTTTGGGACAAATTGGGGATACTAAATAATACAAATTGGGGATACCCGACCACATGAATGAGTTAACAAGAGTTTCAGATGGCGCCGTCGAGGTATAATTCATCAAAGTGACTCATCTACTAATGAAGTGCTGAGTGAAATTCAACTTCAACCCCAGAAATTCCAAGCAATATCGAATCAGTGAATACCCCAGGGTTTTTAGACACATCATGCATGGTCTTGCACTAGTTGTGGATGAAAGCAATCGAAAGTTATATTTCCAACCATCTGTGATTTGTAAATTAATCTTTTTCCTCAAGAGAAATAGATATTAAAAGGAGTACCTCATGAAATGATTGTTTCAGAAACTGTTTCCATTGTTCACGATGACAGCACCAGGAGGATTATCTACTAAGCAGTTAATTCATTATGCACAGAATATAAACAAAGGTATTTTCATTCTATGAATATAATATAATCAAAGTCGAGTCTATACATAGGGATATATAGTCCTCAATCTACTTCTAGGTTGTATAAACCCGATAATATGAGAGCTTCAATCTGCTTCTGGAGAAATAGGGAAAAAAGGAAAAATTCAAAATGTTCGTCATGTCTGCTTAATCAAAGTAGCTTCCAGGGATTCATCACCATTATGATTAAGCTTTGAAATACGGACTTGTATTTTCAATAATTGATATTACCAAATGATTCTTGATTCCTGTATTCCACTATCAACTATTTTCAACTCAAACATACAATAACATTTTGTCGATTGTTTGTTAAATCCTCGATTTTTTGTCAGTGTTTTCTTCTCTGAATGGATTGTCGGGGCTAATGCGCCAAGAGGTATAAATTTCAAAGTTGTACCGTGCTAAACGCTTCTGTACTTTGTCCACCTGCTATTAATGAAAAAACAAATATTGGAACTGATAATGCACTCACTATACAATTTGTCATTCATTTTATTCAGAGCTTTCATATTATTGTTCTAATAGAATTAAATTTTTCTATTTCACAGTCGAAAAACAAATAATACTTTAGAAAAATACTTTCGTTCATCCCTTCGAAAGCTGTGGAAATAATTTTTCTGGAGTTTCCGAAAAATTACATCTATTATAAACGCATAATGCAACACTTAACCGGTGATGACTACGTATCCGAAAAGGAAAGAATATTCCAATATTTAGCGTGATAAAGTGTAGCGTTATTAAGTATTTGTTTGAAAAATCCTGGAATAGGTCGATTTCGATTGTCAATTTGACAATTTACAGTATGAAAATATCAGCGCCTCTTGCACCCCCTCTGAATTATGAGCACCCCCTCAAAAATTTTAAATGAGAAGGGGAGTCGTGTGGCACCTTGTTCGAAAAGGATTTTTATTCTCTGTTCAGCAATATTAATATTTTCAAATTTGGTGCAATCATAACTAGGAAAACTAGATAACTAGGATGAAGGAAATGATGTCACATAATGTTGAGGAAGATTTCTTCAACTTATTTTAAAATCAAATAAAATTTTCGAAATGACCACCATTTCTTGACAATAAGCAAGTCGATCTTGGAATTCTCGTACAACATTTTGTAGGTCATTGGGGGGTTATGTTGTTAATTTCTTTCGTTATCCTCACTTTTTGATCTGCAATATTGTCTGGTCTATTGAGATATACTTTTGATTTTGAATAAACCCATAAGAAGTAATCGAGAGGAGTCAAATCGGGGGATCTAGGCGGCCAATCAATCGTTCCACGTCTTCCAATCCACCTATTGGGAAAAACTTCGTTCAAATAATCTCTAACAATACGTTTGTTGGTACCAAATTGATATATCTATTGCATTTGGATCATTATCACCAGAAAAAAATTATTTTTATTGTGGGCTGTAGAAAGTTCGTAGAAAAATCTTTATAAACCATTAACTTCGCCTTCAAAAAAATAAGGGCAAATAATTTTTTTGTTAATGATACCAGCCTAAATGTTAACTTTTTTAGGATATTGTGTGTGAGCCTCTCACATCCAATGAGGATTTTATCTGCTCCAATATCTACAGTTTTGTCTATTAACCGTTCCGCTTGAATGAAAAGTAGCTTCATCAGAAAAAACAATTTTGTTTATGAACTGCAGATCAGCTTCCTTTCTGTCCATCATCAGTTCACAGAATTGTTGATTTCTATCAGGATCATCCTCATTTAACTCCTGAACCAACTGAACCTTATAAGGATGGTATTTTTCATTATGTAACATCGATGATTTACTTACATCATTGTCGGCGGCAAGTTGTCTACTTGCCATATGCGGATTTTCTCCAATCGCTAACAGTACATCTTACTTTTTCTCCTCATCCAATTTAACATTTCAACCTGGTTTTTGAATAGTTTTCACATATTCAGTTTCACGAAATTTTGTTTCTATTTTGCTAACTGTCAACTGTGAGACGTGTTGACCAGGGTATTTATTTCACAAACTCCCTTTTGAGTTATTGTTTCATTAACGCATTCAATCATGATTAAAATGTCCATTCTTTGAGTTTCGGATGAATGAGCCATAGTTGAATCGAATACACAACAACGGTCTGGAGAAACAATTAGCTGATTTGAACTTGAAAGTGAATGATATCGGGCAAACATCAAGATTGGTTGGGAAGATTGCTTCATCGTGTTCATTCTAACAAGATCCACGGAAATCTCCCAAAAAACGCCATCGTACGATTCTATTCAAGGGAAGTTAGAGATCAATTTCTAGCTTCTGCCAAATTAAAACGTCAGAATGGCGAGAACATGAGAAGATCGATCAGAGTCAACGATGTTCTGTCGAATCTATATATTAACGAGAACCTCACTTTACATAACAAGATCATCTTCAAAGTAACCAGAGACTTCGCAAAAACTTATGGTTATAAATTTGTTTGGGTCAAGAATGCTAAGATATTCTTACGCAAGGACGATCAGTCTCACGCAAAACTAATTCGTAGCTCCTCCAATCTTAGTTTAGTTCAATAATCCCAGCTAACTCGTTCATATTGTTATTCCCTATCAATGGCTTTGCAAGTTTACTGTCAAAACGTCCGCGGACTCAGAACTAAAACACATGAATGTAAAGTGAACTCAACTGGTATAGACGCAGACATGTATCTACTCACAGAAACTAACTTCAGTGAAGAATTTTTCTGCGCGAACCTGTATTCCAGAGAGATAGACACACCACTGCAAAACCTAAATCAGACGGTGAAGGAGTTATCATAGCCATCCGCAAACATTTTCAAGCTATTCAAGAGACAAAGTGGGAGAGTGAAGCTGGAGATATTTGTATTACAGAGCGTTGTGAGGAACTCAATCAGATGTTCCATGTTTGTTGTGTTTATCTGCCCCCCAAAGATGATTATGCTAGAGTCTGCTTCACCAGCAAACTTAACAATATCAAAGATGCTATTCCAGACGATCCTATCCTGATCTATGGCCATTTCAATATACCGCATAACGAATGGGTAAGAGTAAAAGAAAATAATTTCGTCAGGCCTTCAAATGTGGATGAGAAAAACGCTAATTTAGTGGATCTTTTGACGTCCAGCGAGTTTGTGCAATACAATTTCATACACAACAGTAACAACAGACTTTTAGATTTGATTTTATATAAAAGGATAATGATGTTTATAATCTCCACCTAAGTGACTCACCTTCAGTTAATATCGATACTCACCATCCACCAATTGAATTCCATGTCAAACTTCCTGATGTAAGTACTTTGAATCGTATCTGTAACGCTTTATACAATTTCAAGAAAACCAACTATATTTATTTATTTATTCATTTATTTATTTTCAAACAGGTGAAACCTTATTACATGAAAATCATATTTGAAAATCATAAGTGTGAATACAGTCTTATACTGATTTATAGGGGTTCTAACATCTACTAATAATAATAATATTGTATCGGGCTACTATACTTAGGCATATATTATCTATACATACATACATATAATATACATAGGCGTCGCAAAAGAGAAATTGAACATTAGAAAAAGCGATAGAGATGAAACAAAACAGTAATTATTCTGGGTTTGAAAAGTATATTTTTACACCATGGTATACTTGTTTGGGAGGGAGAACAAAGTTGAGCTCTGACAATAGTAGGAAGTTGTTTGTAGTTTTGATCATTGTAATGATGGGTGAACAGTTTATTGTTGATACATATGGTACGTCGAAGAACTGAACAAGTCTTGTTGATCTGTTTGGAATCCTTTTTTTGAGTAGAGACCTGAGGTAGGGGCAATTATAATATTCTTTAAAGATATTATAACATATTATTACTATACTTGCCTGTCTTCTATTATCTAGACTGGGTATTCATTTCTTAGTGCTACAGACCTGACTGTATTATAGTCCGGGTATACTTTGTATTCTTTGTGATATAGAAATCTCAGGAATCTGTTTTGAATTTTTTCTAACCTATTCTTATGAACCAGATGACAAGGATGCCAGACTACAGCACCATATTCAAGTTTTGGTCGGACCAGAGTGTTATAAAGTATGGTGATCGCTTTGATGTCATTCAAATGTGTACTTTGTCTCATTACAAAACCCATAGTTCCTAGTGCCTGGGATGCCATGTGATCGAAATGTGGTTTATACGAAAGAGTGGAGTTATAGTATATACCCAAATCTTTTACACTTTCTACCCTGGATAATGGATCACCGTTCATCGAGTAATTCTATATTGTCTTGATGAGTTTTCGGGTACACGACAGTACAATACACTTGAATGTATTGAATGGGAGTTCATTTTTAATACTCCATCGATGGACACTATCGATGTCCTCTTGTAATTTGACACAGTCTTGCAAAGTTTCGACGTCTCTATAAAATTTCAGATCGTCTGCGAACAACAGACACTCAGAGTACTTTATATTTTGTGTTAGGTCATTTATAAGAAAAATCAATGGGCCAAGGTTTGATCCTTGAGGGACCCCTGAGTTTGCACAAAATTTCCCTGAACAATTACTACCATATTTGACACTGAAGTGACTGTTGTTACGTACGAGGCCAAGAGTTTGAGTGCTTGAATATCAGCGCCATTTTTATGGAACTTTTCTAATATCACATCATGATTAACTTTATCAAATGCCTCCTGAAAATCTGTGTAGATAATATCAACTTGTTTATTATTATCTAGATGGTTGAGTACATGATGAGTGAATATTAGTAAGTTTGTTGAGGTCGACTTTTTTGGGACAAAACCGTGCTGTTCATCACAGATGTTTTCGCCTAGACCCTTCCACACCTTCGTATAAATAATATGTTCGAACAGCTTCGCAATAGCACATAGCACTCCTATAGGCCTATAATTTTCAATGTCCGCGACCCTCCCAGCCTTAGGTGTTACTTGTACTTCCTTCCATAGGTCCGGGAATGTATTCGTTTCGATCGATAGATTATAAATATAAAGGAGAGGTTGTTTCAGCCACCCCCCACATCCTTTAATAATGTGAAGTGGGATCCTATCGATCCCTGCAGATTTTTTTGGCTTAAGTTTTTTTAAGGCTTCAAAATAATCGCTATCTATTACTTCGTTGATTGAAAAGTGATTTTCAATGTCACCTTCGAAATTAAGGTCGTATGATGCCTGGTTAATACTGTAGACTGATTTGAAATATTCACCGAACGAGTCTGCATACTCCCCTTCTTTCACTTGTGAGCCCCGTAACTTGAGCATGGGGGATGAATTGTTAGTTTTTTATTGCTTTTCGTCCATGACCAAAAAAGCTTGGGGTCTACTTTGATGGAGCTCTCAATATTTTCTAAGTATTCTTTATAACTATTATCAATTAGTTTTTTTAAAGTTCGTCTCTCTTCAACATAGCTGCATATGATGGTTAGATATATCTTTGACCTTTCTTAGTTCTTTTTTCCGTTTCAAACACTTTTTCACCTCATTATTAAACCAAACAGGAAACTTTTTTTTGTTTTTGTTTGAGGTACTAATTCATAAGATACATTATATATTTTACTGTAAAAAAAATCAACTGCGTCATTGACATATTCTATTTCAAACAGTGCAGTCCAGTCAATATCTCTGATTCTATACGTGAGCTGTACGAAATCACATCTTTGGAAATTTCAGAACATTTCAGCTTCGAAATCCGTATTTTTCCCCCCATGTTCACTCATATCAAGTTCAATATCAATAATTAATGCAGGGTGGTTTGCATCTTCGTCTATCACTGGGAATTCAGATTTGGTTATTTTGAGTGATTCGCAGTTTTCAGTAGCTGTTAACACTAGATCAAGTTTTCGATTATTGTTATTGAGGACCCCATTCATCTGTTACAAAGCATGTATGTTTGTGAAGTCTAAAAATGTCTGATGTCTGTCCTGTCATCCAATCCTATTCGAGACGTTAACTGAGATTTCAGATTTGGTAGGTTAAAGTCCCCAGTGACATACACATTTCTGTTATCATCGACCGTTTGTTCATAAAAATCAAAAAATTCTTTGTAAGTAGCAGCAGTTGATTTCGGAGGGAAATATACCACAAAAAGAGCTATCACGATTTTTTTGACCTTGATTTTAACATATAGAGCATCGAAATCACTTTCTTTTTTTACCAAGTCTAAAATTTTAAATTTTTTACTCACTCCTACCATAACTCCTCCTCCTCTTCCTTTATTCGTTATATGTGGATTCCTATCGCATCTAACTATTCCATACCTGTTACAGTTAATGAATTCTGAGCTATAGATAGATTCATTCAACCATGTTTCTGTTCCCAGTATCAGGTCATAGTTTTCACCTTCGGTACTTAGTTTGAAGTGATTCAACTTTGTTCTCAGACCCCTAAAATTCTGATAATAACATGACATATTTTCCATTTCCACTGGTGTCTATAATTAGCTATATATGTATATGCAACACAAATAGTTATTCTTACAAAAACAAAAGAGGAAAAAAGCAAAAAAGAAATACAATATTATTAGAAACTAAACAGTTTATGGTTTGTGTGTGTGCAGACAAAAGATGTTGTAGATCGAAGTAGTTCCGCATAGTTGTGTTGTGCTACCGCTTATATTCACATACTATCACACCTTGTTTCAGATTGAATCACTCAGTTTGACTATTTTCTTCTTTCTGTCGCTATCATTAACAAAAACGTCACCGTTCATTGACCATACATTTCTGTATGAATATTTGTTTGCTGCTGATTTCATCAAGTCCAGTTTTTTTTTGCTTAAATCTTCTCTGATGACCACGCCACTGCCTTTCAGTTGTCGTCCATTCTCCATGACTTTTTGCCTGCCTTTATAGTTTGAGAAACGGATGAGTATCGCCCGAGGTTTTGTTTGATTTCCTTCCTCAGCGAATGTTTTTATGTTCGGACGACCTACACGACAGCAATATTCGGTGTTCGCAGTTACATTTATTTTCAATTTCATGGTTTCATTCAATAAATGGCAGAAACAAGTAGCTTTGAGAGGGCAGCGGATATTATTGGAAGACCACGAGCAGTCCGAACCCCAGAATTGGAAGAGGCTGTTTTGACCGCTCTCGAAGAGAATCCAAAAACAAGTACAACAATAATTGCTGAGGCTCACAATTCTACTCAGTCCACAGTTTGGAAAATTATCCACGATCAACAATTCCATCTTTACCATTTTCAAAGGGTACAAGCTCTTTTTCCACGAGACTTTCCCCAATTATGTGTCAGTGGTTTTTGAGATAATTGGCTGGAAATCCTCAATTTTTAAGATATGTACTCTTCACGGACGAGGCAAACTTCTCCCGAAATGCTATCACAAACTTCCATAACAACCATGTTTGGCCTCTGGAAAATCCGCACGCAGTTAGTGAAAGACATTATCAGTATCAATTTTCTGTCAATGTATGGGCGGCAATAATTGATAATTACTTGATAGGTCCTTTCTTTCTTCCGTTCCGACCAAATGGCGCAACTTACAGAGACTTCTTAGGAAATGAATTTCCGGCACTACTTCAGAATGTACCATTAGAAATTCGTATCCGCATGATGGGGCTCCGGCCCATTTTAGCGTTGTAGCCAGGGAATTCCTCAACATGTCTATTCAAATCGATGGGTCGACCCAGGGGTGTAGATGAACCTAACCAGACGTGGTCCCCAAATCTGAACCCGCTAGATTTTCATTTCTGGATACATTTGAAGCCACTAGTTTATAAAACTCCAGTAGCGAACGAGGAATATCTAAGAAACCGAATAGTAGACGCCTGTGAAACAATAAGAAACACACCAATAATTTTTGAGCGGGTACGAAAATTAATGACTAGAAGACTGAATGCCTGTATCTTCGCTAAAGGTGGATACTTTGAACAATTTAGTTTTCTTCCTTTTATTTTATTCTACATATTCAAAATTTCTTCAAATAAAATGTTGATATTTCTTGCACATTTTATTGAAACAAATACAGATTTTGCACCCCTGATACAAAAATATCTATTTCAAACGAGAAAAAATGAATAGAATAGGTGGCGCCCCCTACAAAAAACCAAAACTACTTACTTAAACGTCAAATTCATTTCCTAAGCATTCTTGTGAAAAATGCAAAATATTGGTAATAACTTCGATGTCCAAATATCTAGAAAACGGTTGCTTATGCGATTTATAACAGGGGGGTATTTTTTGCGTTGATATGATGGAAAAATTGATTTCTCTACTGAAAAATGGGTTAGAAGTACGCTCAAAAAGTTATGAATCTTCAAAAAAGAAAGAGACGTGTAGGTACGAGTAAGAGCAATAATAACATCAGGTTCGAATTCGACATCTCAAAAAACCTCTCAATACCAATTTTCGTTAAATAAAGGTCAGTATTTCGAAAGTTATTTGAAAAAAAAAATTAACACCCTGTATCTTGCAAACGAAGCGTTTCCGGACATATATCTATTTGGACAATTCATATTAGAATATTGTGAGGAATCACCTCCTGAAGTTTGTCAAAGTACTTTTGAATCACCCTGTATATTGTTGAAATGGAATCCAAGATTCAAGTTGATGTCAAAAATTTTTGGAAATTCACCGATAACTCTAAAAAAGGCATGGGATTTCCATCGCTGGTGAAATCCGACGACAATGTGGCATCTAGGGGTGAAGATATTTGTAATTCATTCGCTAGCTTCAAAGTGTTCACGAACCATATCATCAGAAACCAATACAAAATAATAGTAAGAGCGTTTACATCAACATCAGTAACAATTTTACCTTGACGAAAGTGGAAATGTTAAATAAACTCAAATCGCTTGACAATATCAAATAAACTCAGATCGCTTGACGAAAAAAAGGCAAGTGGCACAGATGGCTTGCCCGCACTTTTTATAAAGCAAGGTGCCAACAGCTTCAGTACTCCTTTAACAAGACTTTTCAACCTATCACTTGAGGAAGGTCACTTCCCTACCATTTGGAAGACCTTATCCCTCATTCCAATTTTCAAAAATTCTGGAGCCAGGGATTAAGTTACAAATTTTAGAAAAATAAGCAAGCTATGCATTCTGGGAAATTTTTTACAAAGTCTAGTATATGATATTATGTTCAACCTCCTGAAAGGTATCATTATCGAAAAACAACACGGATTTTTCACGAAAGGCGCAATCGAAACTAATTTGGTCATTTATACCCAGCATATACATAATCAGATAGACGAGCGAGCTCAGGTAGATTCCATTGCTGAAGCTGAAGCTTGCCAAAGTGGGGGACCACGGAGATCTCCTGCGTTGGTTCGCTTCCTACGTTATCAACAGATCACAGATCGTAAATATCAACGGGTATCAATCCAGAGCGTTTACTGCTACCTCGGGAGTGCCTCAAGGCTCACACTTAGGCCCTCGGCAATTTTTATTTTTTTTGATGATATCAAAGAATGCTTTGAAAATAGTAAATGTGTACTCTACGCTGAAGATTTGAAAATATTCTCCTGAATTAAATCATGGGATGCTGAACTCTGATCTGAAGGGGTTCTCCCAGTATAGTCAATAAAATAAACTATTCTTGAATTTGAACAAATGCTCTACAATTTTTTTTCACAAGAAACGTACAAAAGTTTAAATTCAATTATGAGATATCGAATACAGTCTTGAATAGAGTACACGAAATAAAAGATTTAGAGCTCTTCTTAGACTCCAAGATGACCTTTGTTAGACACGTTGCCCATATCATCAGTATATGCAACAAAATGCTGGGTTTCCTCATTCGTATTTGCAAAAAATTAAAATCACTTAAAGCTCTTTACTTTGCATTCGTTCACAGCAGATTAAATTTTGCAAGTGTAATCTGGAATCCCAGATATGATATAGAGTCCAAAATAAATTTGTAAGATTCCTTATCCGCAGAATTAATGGAACATATCATATTGATAATCTGTACCTGATGAGACAGTCGTTCGGTATCTCAGAGCTCGAAAAACGCAGATCAATTACTGACCTAGTATTTATGTTTAGAGTCCTTATGAATCACTATGACTCCCCCACGTTATTATCTCTTACCTTTATACACATCCCTGCTATTTTTTTCTGGATATTTATTATAGAAACACTAATTTTGGCTGTAACTCTCCAATCATTAGTGTCAATTTCAACAAATACTGCAACAATCTTGATATCTATTGCTTATCCTTAATTTCGTTTGAGCAAAAAGTGAAAAACATGACCTATTCCACCTATATGTATTATGTATACCTAGTATTGGGATAACACGTATTTTTGTTCATTTTTCAAGTAGCTCTACAATTTAGAATGTCTCAAGAAGCTCAAGAAGCTAATGTATGGTTTTATAGAATAGCGAATTAGCGGATATTATTTTTGGGTTTTCACCCTGTATTTATTTCAAAGTTGTAATGAATAAATAAAAAAATTACCCGATATTACTAATTAAATGAACAACAATTTACAAGTCGGAATTACGAGTTACAAATCGTAATTCCGAGTTACAAGTCAGAATTCCGAGTTACACTTCTTCGCCTTCGTAGGTTTGTGTTTTTGCATAGAGAATATTAGTAAAAACAAACCTCAGCAATTCAATTGAAGTGATGACTATTTCAGGAGAATTCGAGCAATTCGATTATGGAGAAGAAGAAAATCTCAGAATATATGGTTCGAATAAACCACCTGCTTATGATTTGGGCCGAGTTACATTCCCAGTGGCCCTTTTCACAGGAGCTAATGACTGGTTTGCTTCGAAGAAGGTTTGTATATATTCATTATTCAAATAAGTAACTGCTTGATTCATTATAAGTTTATACATTCAGCAACGGATCATATTTTTCATATGATTTGTTATTAAATCCGGATTTAGTGTTAAAGAAAAAAACTCAAATGATGTTTGTGACCTTATATACTGATTATAGTTACCTGAGAATTAGTTGAGGAAAGGTCGAAATAACTGAAACCACTATTGATCTTTTGCCAATGTTTCCACTTTCCAAAAGGAATTATGAATATGAAAATAATGGGGATTGTATGTACACATATTTCAATCGAGTGATACAGATAAAAAGTCCCATAATACACTATACATCGAGAAAACGGTCCAAATGTACTAGTGCACTTGACACTATTTTAATAACAGCAAATCATTTTTCACTAACGAGCACTAAAGAGTAGTATTTGCTGTAAACAATAAAAGAACTCTGACAACAAAGTAATTACCATTTTCAAAGTTTTCAAATTTCAATCAACGGCCGCCGAAGTTAAAATAACTTGCTCCTTGTCCCAATTGAAGATATGTAATTGCAGTGTCATTGATAGTCATAGAGTGTTAGTTACTATCAGTCTTCATTTTATGATTAGCCTACTTTGATCTTTCCATAAATATCAGTGTCATTAGCAAGATCACGGGCATGCGCAAATGTATCACCAACGGCAAATAGCCGGTTGCATTTTGCATTTCGTTCACGAAGTGATGCATGTGATTACGTCGTAGATGGAATATCGAACCAACTAGACTAGAATACTTATACTAGAAAATTGCTTGTTTGCAATATCATAGTTCATACTTATATACAGACAATATTGTTAGTGTTGTATGGTGTTTAGTTATAGTATTTTTGTCTGAATAAGTTTCTGATACAAAGTGTGACATATTGGCATATCTTAATGGTAAACATCACTCCTCTTATCAGAATCTGTTTTCACTAACTCTGAAACCCAAACATCATTTCTTATTACATTATCCTAATATTCCTAAAAACCTTAGCTAACAAACATCAACTGAAATTATGCTAGAAATTTATATCAAATAGAGTATTCGAAAAAATCATGTGACTTTTGGAAAACATGCTAATACCCAACGTTTATGTGATGTTATACCAGATATAAAAGAAATATGCTCATCTACTGTTCTGTAAAAGTTTGAAACTGCCATTTTTGCAAAATATGTTTGCATTGAGAATGTTTCTTATGAAATGAACAAATTGAGAATGTTTTTTATGAATTGAATCAAAATCGAGGACATGGGTGTACCAATTTTCGGAATCTCTCGTTTCATCTTAGTCAAAACGAATAATGAGGTATATTTGTGTTTGTAAATAAAAGAAAATAATATATTTGAACAGACATTTATTTGCTTATGAAGTGGAATTCACTCAACAAAGAGATGTGTTCTGACAACACAAATTGAGTAACTAAACAAGTGAAATTATTCTCCATTCGAATGTACATTAGATGTTTTTGAGTCGAAGCTTCCATGACCATTTCAGAAAGTTATCAAAAGAAAATTAATTCTCATCTGACATTTTAGTTTGAGATTGAACACTTTTCAGTTGATTTTTTCCAATAATTTGATATTATTTATATCATCCTGTTATAGAGTGCCTTGATAATACTGTTTCCCAACTTCTACCCGAATGTGATAAAATCGTAATTCTTGGGGATCTGAACATAGACCTTCTCCTAGACAACCTAAATGCATCATGTTTTCAGATTTTTTTAGAGTCTTATGATCTGATCCAACTGGTTGATGAGCCAACTAGAATTACCGAAACAAGTCAAACCTTACTTGATGTCATAATTACCTCTGCCACTGGGAATGCTCCTATTTGTGAAGTAACAAATTTGCATAATGTGTTCGACCACTATGCTATTTCTTGTAAAATACTGAAAAAAGCTTCAGAACAATCTTTCAAATTCATAAAATACCGTGATTGGAAAAATGTTGATACATATAAATAATTTTAACTGGGATGTTATCTATACATTAGTCGGAGTCAACGACATGGTAAATTTTTTCACAGAAAATTCAATAACAATCTTTGACATACATTGCCTTGTTCGTGAAGCTAGAGTGTCAAAAAAACTAGTCCTCGGCTAACGGTAACGATAAAAGACATGATCAAATTAAGAGATAAAGCTTATAAAAGATTCAAAATTAGTCAGAATATCGCCCATTGGAATTATTATAAAGAACTCAGGAACTATGTCAATGCAGCAATTCTCAGGAAAAAAAGGCTTATGTCGAATTCGCGTTACGCCAAAACGACAGTAAAATAACTTGGAATCGGCTCTCTGCCTATGCTATCTAAAATTCAAGAAATAATAATGAAAAGGCAAATCTCAGACTACGTTTTCACAAAAAACATCATACATGTGTCACAGTCAGGGTTCCGAAAGCATCATAGCACTACAACGGCTCTGGCCTGCATCACCGATGATATTCTGATCAGCACTGACAGAAACGAGGTAACCTGTTTAGTATTGTTAGACAACAGCAATGCTTTCGATACCCTAGATCCGTTTGTACTTGAACAAAATCTTAAACATTTTGGGTTCTGACCTGGATCTGTGGAACTAATTGCCAACTATCTGAGGAACCGATCGTAGTATGTTGTAGTTGGAGACCAGATATCTGAGGTACAACAGCGAAATCTTGGTTTACCTCAGGGCTCTATTCTTAGGCCGCTATTGTTTTCAATTTATATTTCAGATTTCGTTGAATTTATGAAGTACTGTCAGGTACATCAATACGCAGACGACACACAGCTGTACCTTAGTTCCCAAATAGAAAACGTTGAAGTTACCATGGAACAAATCAATGAAGATCTTGTGCTATTGTATAATATACCATCCGCACATAATCTGAAACTGAATGCCAGTAAATCAAAACTCTTGATATTTGGACCCAAAAATAAGAAACTAACCTTCGTGCAACAAAATAACATAAATATAGCAGGTGATGCACTACCAGTTGTGAAGGGATGCAAAAACTTGGGATTATGGCTAGATAGCGACATGAGATATACAACGCATGTTAATCAGCAAGTAAAATATCCCAGTATACTTAGGAGTTGATACTCGCAAAGAAATATTCTTAGTAACAATCTTAAACTCCATGTATGTGAATCACTGATCATATCTAAGCTCTCATACTGTGATTGCATATATGGTCCGGCGCTTCTGAAACAAGATCAAATGCGTTTGCAAAGGATACAAAATTCGTGCATGAGATTCTCATTAGGTATTCGTGAGTTTGATGCGATTAGCCAGTCATGCCGAGATACAAAGAAACTTAAACTTCCATTGCTACGCAAACTCCATTTTTTAACACTTATTCATAAGACCTTAATTACCCAGAAGCCTTCGTGGTTGATGGATAAACTGAAACGCTTCGAAAATATCAATGATTTTCCAACAAGGAACAGGCGTCTGCTAGTAATTCCTAAACACTCTACTACCACCTCCAAACGTAGTTTTTTCTACACAGCTTGTATTCTTTACAATGCCTTGCCTCCAGAGTTCACCAACTATTATATTAGTAATTTTAAGAAGAAACTGAAAACTAAACTTTTCTCTACCAATTAGGTTGATATAAATACTGTAATACAGCCATGTTTCTGGGTTTCGAGAAAAGGTATTTGATAAAATCGTTTTTCTATTTGAATTATGTTAAAAATATAAATGTTTTTGTTCTATGCTGAAGGTTGAGGAGAAACACTGTTTGACAGGGACACTCCGCCTATTCAATCTAATAAGTATATACATATATTGACGTGTACTGTATCCATAGCTGATTGAATAAAGTCCTATTATTATTATTACATATTCAAAAGCTTGTCGCTTTTGTATCCGAACTGAAAACCTTGCGCGACAAGCTCTTGAATCTGTAACTCACGAAATAACCTACATCACACATCTAATGCAATGATTTTTTTACTTTTCAGGGCATTTGAATGAAAGCTTGTCTTTAGAAAGTTTTTTTTCATTAATTATTTTTTATATGCTTTGGTAAGCCTAGCTAAAAAATCACACTTAACTGATATTTACAATAGATTTCGAGAACAGAATCGGAGGAACAGATTTTTTTGGCGAGAAGAAGTATCGATTTGTTTGAAAATATGAACAGGGCATTCATAAAATGAAATGTGGAATCATCTGCGGCTTAAAGATAAACTTCAGTACCTATATTCCATCGTTCAAGATAACCTCTTGGGAGCATTTTTTTTAATTGAAAAAAAAGTTATTTGTAGAAATACTTTTCCGTTGAAATACTTTTAATTCAATAAACCTTTTTTCGAAACTTCGAAACAAATTGATTTTCTGAAAAAAATGAAAATATTTTTCGGTAAATTAACTGTAATATCTAAAAAGGAAAAAATATTTCTGCAACTTTGGGGAGATCTACATAGTGAGAGTCACTCCTACGTATTGACGGGGAATATAAATCAGGACTGAGTGGAAAATTATGTTGGTCAACTCAGTAATAATGGTAGAAATTTAACCCCTATTCAAATTACCAGAGCTTTCAAAAACATATTTACTCTTCAGTATTTCACACAGTCAGAAGGAGTGATAGACTAGGAGGAATCGGCGCGCGAGTACCGAAAACTATTCCACCTCAATTTTTTTATACGATCCCCTTCAAATTGCCCTACTGATGATATAAATGCATGTTGCCATGGGGCAACCCCGTGTCATATTGTTTAAACCGAAATTGTTTGAACAATTGCAAGGAATTGTTATTTTCCAACCGGACAATTCTTATTTATATTCTTTATTGAAATACAAATAAAAGAGGTCCAATGACTTTTCACGATAAAGTTAATATTTTTGGAGATATGAATTTTTAAAATTTCGAAAAATCTCAAATTTGGGTATTTTTGACCATGAAAAATATATATAAAAAAAGAATAAAATATAAAAAATATTTGTTTTTTATTCTTCATACAATAGTTAATAATATCCTTAATTGAGATTTGAAAAAATTCATTGTTTATACGTTTTTTAATTGTTTATTAGCGCGCTCACAAGTATGCGTCCCTTACCTTTAAGTATCGCCGTCTCTCTCTGACTCATACGCTGCATCGGCCTCTCTGTGTCATGAATCATTATTTAATACAATATGAGTACTTTCTGTTCTAATAACGAATAAGTAAGTAATATAAACCGATAAAAAATTCCGCTTCAAGCTTTAATAACTTTTGTAAAATTGATTTCTGGAAACAACTTATTGAAAACAAATTGTAGTTAATTTAATTATTAATAACATTGCTCTCCTTAACAATTTTTTAAGATGAATGGTAAATAATGATTCAGGACACAGAGAGGCCGATGCAGCGTATGAGTCAGAGAGAGACGGCGATACTTAAAGGTAAGGGACGCATACTTGTCAGCGCGCGTAATAAACAATTAAAAAACAGGTATAAACAATGAAATTTTTTCAAATCTCTAAGGACATCATTAACTATTGTATAAATAATAAAAAACATAATATGTTTTATATTTTATTCTGTTTTTTATATATTTTTCATGGGTCAAAAGTACCTAAATTTGAGATTTTTCGAACTTTAAAAAATCATATTTCCAAAAATATCAACTTTATCTTGAAAAGTCATGGGACCTTTTTTATTTGTATTTCAATAAAGAATATAAAAAAAAATTGTCCGGTTGGAAAACAACAATTCCTTGCAATTTTTTAAACAATTTCGGTTTAAACAATATGGCACGGGGTTGCCCCATGGCAACATGCATTTATATCATCAACAGGGCAATTTAAAGAGGATCGTATGAAAAAATTGAGGTGGAATAGTTTTCGGTACTCATGCGCCGATTCCTCCTAGTCTAGTGAATGGTCTAGAAGATACTAGTGAGATTCCATCAAATATTGATTGATTGATGACATAAATAGAATCGAGATTCTTGTGGATGTTCCAAAAAATCCCTATAAACCTTTGAGAGTGGGGACAAATTATTGTAAAAATCCTATCAACTCCCGATGGCAACAGCTTAGGCTCTGTTTGTAGATATCTCCTAATGAGATATTGAGGAAAACATTTATGTGAAGTATATACAAATTTTGCTACGGCGGCTAGTACTACATTGAACCAATCAAATATATATACAGGGTGTAACATAAGTACGTTAAAATATTCGAGTGTCGTATTCCTGAGACAATTTCAAGAAAAAAAATCTATATAAACTTGTGTCCGCAAATGCTTCGTTTGGGAGATACAGGATGTTGGAATTGTATTTTTTTGTTCGCTTTTCAAAAATAACTTTTGCAAAAAATAAGTTATTTGCACGAAATTTGGTACCCGAGGTTTTTTAGACGTGGGAAATCATAATTCCGTATTAATTTTCATGTAACATCTAGAGGGCGCTGCGTACGCTGTCATTATTTATTTCAAATTCCCCTAACATTTTTGACAGTAAACTTTTGGTACTTTTCATGAAAAAACCTTATTCCCACACCTTTTCCAAGTTAAAAAGGTACACTTCCTCAACAATGCTGGAGGTGATCGTTTTCGAGATATTTACAATTTTCTATATCGATGCATGTTACTTAGCTCCTAGGGCGCTAAGTGAAGTTGCTGAGAACATTACAAAAACTAAGTTTGTGGTAGGTCTCGTCAAAATAAACTACTTTTTTCCTATGAAATGTTTATCGAAAAATGATTTGTTTTCGAGATACAGATTGTTGAAATTTTTCAAAACATGGTTGGTTTTTGTCATAAGTTTATTGCAATTTTAGTTATTTTCATCAAACTTTATACGCAGTATACCCGGACAGACTTCTTCTAAACTGAGAATTATCAAACTGCTTCATCAGTAGAGCCAAATTTGATTTCAATAATTTTTGTCACTCTCCGCTTCGTTTATAAAAATAGAAGTTCGCTGTCACATTTTTAACTATTCATTGACAAATTCACAGTTCGGAGTTTATAAAGTGATTTTTTGGTACCATGCCCGACGAATGCTGAAATGGCTGATATGGTTTTTGCATACGGCTTGGCTGACGGAAATTCAACCAAGGCCAGACGCATCTATCAGGAAAGGTATCCCCAACGCGTCACTCCTTGTGCAGCGACTATTGCGAATCTTTCGCGGCGACTTTCCGAATCTGAACGCTTTGAAAGAAATTCTGCAGTAGGACGGCCACGGACTACAAGAACTGTGGAATGGGAGGAGGCGGTTCTCGGAAGAAATTAGTGAACATCCAGAGACAAGTACAAGAAAAATTAGTCAAACTTTAAATGTGAGTCACATGACCGTTTACAGACTTTTAAAGGAACAGCAATTATATATATATCCTTATCATATTCAGCGTGTCCAGGCACTTACGCTACGTTATTTTCAACCACGTATCGAATTTGCTCAATGGCTTCAAAGAAAAGTCGAACAACATCCCCAAATTTGATCAAAAATCCTCTTCACAGATGAGGCTAATTTTTCAAGAAATGGTATCATGAACTTCCATAACAACCACATCTGGGCGGAAGATAACCCACATGCGATAACGCAAACTCATTTCCAAGACAGATTCTCTTCTAATGTATGGGTAGGCATAATGGGGAATTATTTAATTGGGCCCTATTTTCTCCCCTCACGTTTGAATGGAGATGCTTACCAACAGTTTTTGGAACACGAGTTCCCCCAGCTTATGGAAGATGTTCCCATTGGTCTCCGAAATCACTTTTGGTTTATGCACGATGGAGCCCCTGCTCATTTTAATCTAATAGCAAGAAATTTCTTAGACGATGGATAGGAACAGGAGGCACTCAGCATTGGCCCCCGAGGTCAACGGACCTCAATCCCGTCGATTTTTTCTTTTGTGGACACCTAAAATCACTGGTTTATGCTAGCCCAATTGAAAACGAGGAAATTTCAAGGGATCCCATCATAGCTTGCTGCGAAACTATAAGAAACACTCCCGGCATGTTTAATTGCCTAATAAATAACATAGTACTTCTCCGAATTGTTTTTTTACAAACTCCGAAATATAGCACTTTCTAATTGAATAATTGAACCTGACAAAGTTTTTTAATTTGGATTGATTAAGCAGTTTGATAATGCTCAGTTTGAAAATATTTGTTTGAAGTTTGATGGAAATAACTGCAGTTGCAAATAACTTATTACAAAAACCAAGCATGTTTTGAAAAATGTCAACAATCTGTATTTCGAAAACAGTTTTTGTAATGTTCTCAGCAACTTCACTTAGCGTACTAGGAGCTAAGTAACATGCATCGATATAGAAAATTGTAAATATCTCGAAAACGATCACCTCCAGCGTTGTTAAGGAAGTGTACCTTTTTTACTTGGAAAAGTTGCGGAAATAAGGTTTTTCCATAAAAAGTACCAAAAGTTCACTATCAAAAATGTTATGGCAATTTGAAATAAATAATGACAGCGTACGCAGCGCCCTCTAGATGTTACATGAAAATTAATACTAAATTATGATTTCACACGTCAAAAGAACCCTGGGTACCAAATTTTGTGCAAATAAATTATTTTCTCCAAAAGTTATTTTTAAAAAGCGAACAAAAAAATTCAATTTCAACACCCTGTATCTCCGAAACGAAGCATTTCCGGACACAAGTTTAATTATCCTTTTTTTCTTAAAATTGTCTCAGGAATACGTCACTTGAATGTTTCAACGTACTTATGTTACACCCTGTATAGTTATTTCAAAGCATATAATAATACAGAAGCCAAACAGTTTGGAAGTTTATATATGCCACCAAATTCGTTTTTAGAAAGTGTCATTCATCTAGAGACATAATTTCTAAATCATTCCAACGATTTATGTGCCACTGATTGCATAGGGAACCAGCTTGAACCATTTTTCAGAGTAGCATAAGTTTTTGACCCCAATTGTATGTTTTTACATTACAAAATATACGTTTATATCACCACCTTGCCTTATTTTATATCAATTCATTTTTTCTGCTGTTCTCAATCACATGTGACATTCATTGTGTGCTCCTCGTAGCAATGATAAACTCACATCATGGTCACATATTTTTTATCAAACCCCGTACAAAGGAGTAGAATCGCTTTCTGCCGACACCCTCTTGCCGCGCCATATGCCAGCAAAAAATAAAATCTCGAACCGATACATCAAAGGCGCCGACAGAGAATTAATTTATAGTTTTCCCAATATCAATAAAAAAGTCTTGCGGCGAAATCCTGTGAGCAGCAGTGGCGGAGATAACTAATTTTATTTAAATATTTTAAGATTTCAAAAATACTTCATAAATAATGAAAAATGAAAAAAAATTAAAGACAAGCTTTTATTTATACAAATACATTAAGAAAGAAAAATAATGTATTTCATTGTTTGATGTAGGTTACTAGAATATCCTAAAACATATTTCGATCGGCACACACCAAGACCACAGACGCTACTGGTTTTTAATCTTTCAGAGCTATTAAAACACAATTATAACGCGTGATTTATGACCTTCCAGTATAGACACGCCTATACAAGCATCGATGTCCGACGATTGGCCCAGACGAATCGGTTGTAGAAAAGCTACAGCTGTCCCTCAGGTCCACGTTGACTGCGGCTCTTTCGATCTACCGTATGCCGACGGCAAATGTTTACGAGTAGTACAGATTATTTTTCGTTCAGTTTCTTCACATATACGCTCGTGTTAGCGAAGTGAGTTTTTATTCGCTCCCTATAGAAACAGCTTCTGCAATTGATATTGGATGGACTATACTTGTGTTTACTTCTTTCTCTACGGTGGTATAGTTTAACCATTTTCAATTGCAGAAGCTGTTTCTATAGGAAGCAAATCAAAAACTCACTTCGCTAACACGAGCGTATATGCGAAGAATCGGAACTAAAAATAATGTGTACTAATCGTAAACATTCTCCGTCGGCGAAGGAAAGATCAAAAGAGCCGATAGTCAACGTGGGTTTGAGTGACAGCTGTCTAGTTCTTCAGCAGCCAATTGAAACAGACCGCAAGCCAATGATGCTTGTAGGTGTGTCTATACGTGGAGACTAATAAATCACCAGTTATATACGTGTTTCAGTAAGTCTGAATACATGAAAGCCAGTAGCGTCTCTGGTATTGAAATATCTTATAGTTGTGATATGTTTTGTTGGACAATATGGCTTTTTTCGACCATGGGAAAATGAAATTATGATGATCCGATTGCCTATTAATACATACTTCCTCGTTTATGGCATATTTTTTTATTTTAACGTATTTTCAAAATATTTAGATATCCAAATAAAATTAGTTATCTCCGCCTCTGCTGCTCGAAGGATTCCGCTCCAAGACTGGGAAACTTGTTTTTTATGCTTCTGCAATTGATAATGGATGAACTATAGTAGAAAGAATCCTGCGTTGATAGATCTACACCTCTGCAATCTGGAGGATACAATTGCGATTTGACCCATCCCTGCTTGTTCCGGGTCTGTCGCCTGCTGGATTTCTCTTGCCACGCCGCTATAGGTACCAGTCGATATCGGCATGTTCCTGGGTATTTTGTGGTCTGGGAGGGGTCTGACAGTCGAATCGAGACCTTTTTGGAGTAATCTATTTTTTTCGCCTTGAATATCTTTATTCGCTGCACGACCCAAAGTTTTTTCTTCCTGAGGTCTATATTATTCATGCCCACTGTCAGTTTTCAGTAGTCTTGAGAGCTATCAATTGCTCGACAGTTTCTTCCACTGGTGTTAAGGTGACGTCGCCATTCCTGTGGTTTCCCCATCTTTAAGGTGTCCACTGTCAGTGGACATTGCTTTCTTGGGTCCGGGTCGGAACTTTTCGAATCTTTCTCACAATTTTCATATTTTCCCTTTTTAACAGGTGAGGTAATAATGTAGGAACGGCCCTCTGGTACAGATATGTGGCTGGTTATTTCGAGATTTCACCCTGTGCCCGTTTGCAATTTGAGGACTCCGGTGCCGTGTTCATAGTCATATTGAGGTTGCAATAAACTATACTCAGACGACCAATGATTCAAATACTGAAATATAAATAATATTTTTTCATAACATTTCGAGGAAAATAATTATGTGGGATATTATGACACTGATAGCTCACCTGTAGAATATTCGATCAGAACTTCTAAATTATCCTATGCACACCACATATCATATCAGTATTGTTTGAATATATTACACACTGAATAAACACAAAACATCTCAATTATTCTTGGAAATACGTTCACAAAACTCACAGGCGTCAACGCCAGAATATCAAAGCATAACAACAGAAATTATTTGTTAGTGTTATGTCTGATATCAACTGCAATGTTACCTTCCCAACAAACTGAAACAATGACTTCCGAAAAACTAGAATAATCATGGACACGACAACTTTCAACTATTTTTGTTTCAGTGTTTTTAGATATTTTTTAAACACATTAAACCATGAATCAAAGTCGGTTGATATTGATTCTTGAAGTATGTAACAAGTATCACTTATGAAGTCTTTATTCCTTGATCGGTAATATTCCTAATAAATTCAGTCAGTAATTGGAACAATGGTGCTTCAAGTTCCGATAAGGGTGTTGACCGACTTTATGAATTATTCTAATAGTGATATAATAAAATGGAAAGATAATTAATATTTTATGCACTTTCACATATCAGGTTTACTTACAGTGTTTATCATTTTCAGGGTCTTGGAAATCTGATTACAAATTTACCCAATGTGGTGGAAACATACGAAGTGCCTGATAAAGAATGGTCCCACGGTGATATGATTTGGGGACGGGACGTCCGTACTTTACTGAATAGAAAAGTTTTACAAGTAATGGAAAAATATAAATAAATTTCTGAATATTCAGGAAATTATAAAATATGCTTGACGACTCTACATTATGGAATTATTCCGAAGTATAACATTCTGACTGAAACTACGAAATTAATGTTATAATTAATTTTGAAATAAATAAATCTCTGAAACTCTGAAATATGTTGTTAATTTTTTAGACATGCCATACTATACCAGAATCAACTTGATGTATAATGATGAGTTGCTACAGTAAAATTTCTATTGAAATAGCAAAATTTTGAAACTGAGTCGCAGAGTCCAACAAAAATAAATTAATAAGAATCCGATGTCACGGCCAGTCGGAAAAGTAAACTTCAAAATGTTTTTAATAATAATTCTGAAATTACCATCAATCAAGCTAGAAATATTGTAGACGTCTCCACAACCAAATTTTATATATCTTTGCTGAACATGGTTCTCAGAAAACAAAAGTTCCATCGGTTGAAATATATATATATATATATATATATATATATATATATATTTATATGTATATATATATATTTATATGTATATAATCCAACCTCTTGCACACCCGTGAAAATTTAATCCATTTCATAAAAATGACAATGGTTAAAAATCTGAAAAAAAAGGAAAACATGTTTTGTTTTTTGTAAAATTCGAAAAAAAATTGGGTAGCACCACCTGCCTAATTATAGGTGACCCTACTCAGAGGAAAACTTTGGAAATTGCACAATGCAATAAACATTTAACTGGACATTTGAATAATGTAGAATGTTGAACTGATTGTGTGGTAAATGTATACATTGCAGGCTGCCTGAGATAGATATTCAATTCCAAAGGAAAAAAAGCAACTAACATTGTTTTATTCAAACTTGTGATAAAGTCAGAACTAGTTGACTTCATACTCTGCTTTGAGCCTCCTATCATAATTACAGTCACTTGCAAGAAACAAACGACACAAACAGTATTGAAAGGGGAAACATTCACAATTGAATATTGTTTAAAAAAATAATATCACGACCATTGTAGTGATTCAGAACATGTGAACTGAACACTATTGCCAAGCAAGATTCTTGCATGCACGGTTTACAAAGCTGTGAAGAGTTTGTTGGATTCTATTAGTGTTTTCTGATTGGCTGGAGAAAATAAAATTCTAATTAGCAACCAATCAAAAAACTCTGGTTTTTGCTGGCTCTTTAAACTAAACACCGAGCTGTTCCGGGTGTGTTTTGAAGAATAGAAGACAACATCGTCGCATTTATGAATGAAGTAGTTAATTTCAATTCTGGTTGGATTCTGGAGTCGTCAATCACTGTGCGGGCGTTTTCGTACTAGATATATTAATATAATATAAATAATTTTTTGATAGATTGGCAAATTCCTGAAAAGACAATAATGTTCAAATTAATTCTCGTGCACATCGCGTACTAAATTCTGATTAGTTGTTAACTAAGATCTTTAGATCTTTCATTCACCAGCCAATCAGAAAACACTAGTTGAATCTAACAAACTTTCGTTCGTAGACAGCTTTGGAAACCGAGAATGCGAAAATCTTGCTTGGCAACAGTGTTCAATCCACGTGTTCTGATCACTACAATGGTATCGAAATGATTTTTTAAACAATATTCGATGTTCTCCCATTTCAATACTGTTTGTGTCGTTTGTTTCTTACAAGTGACTGTGATAATTATGAAAAGTCCCTCAAAGCAGAGTATGGAGTCAACTCGTTCTGACTTTATCACCTGCAATGTATACATTTACCACACAATCAGTTCAACATTCTACCGAAGTCAAATGTCGAGTTAAATGTTTATTGCATTTGGCGAATTTTCCTCTGAGCAGTTCACCTGAAATTAGGCGGAAGGCGTTACCTAAAATGTTGTCGAATTTCGCAAAGAACAAAACATGTTTTAATTTTTTTTCAGATTTTTTAACCACTAATCCGTTATAAAATGGCATTATACACTCGTCATTTACGGGTGTGCAAGAGGTTAGATTACACCCTGTATATATAAATATATGGAGGTTATATCTCCATAAGTTAACGTGATCTATATATAGAGAACTAAAAATAGCTTGATTCGGAAATGTGTAGAGACGGTGAAGGAAACAACTGGAATATTTTGGTTATTCGTTTCTCCGGGAGTGACGTCTTCTCTGTTATTTTCAATAGAACACCCTATATTTCATTTATTTTATTCCTCTCATGATTCTGTTTCAAATTCATGCATCATACTCCATACCCAAAATGAACCGTTATTCGAGTTTTTCTAGAAAAAGTGACAAATGCAGCCTATCAAACATACGCCATTTCCATTTGAATTACAATTGCAATAAACAGGTCTAAAAACTGTTCATTTTCATCAAGAGAAAAATTATGTCATAGAAAAAATGATTCCCATTATCTGTCACTATTGTAGGAGTATGAACTCTGTTTTTCATTTTCTTCTGATAAACCGATATAGACTAGTATGTTCTATACTTACTTATAGTACCTCAACTCCTCTTGTAAAGTATAGTCACGCGTTTTGTTTCTTTCCCAAAAGAATAAAACACTTCTTGCATCTAATATTCACATATTACACGTCGTTAATAACGAATATATGAATCGAAGCCTGGTCCGTTTGTACGTCTTGGCAGTGGTTGTATACAGTGCGGCTTTTTATAGTTCCCCCGGTTCGACGTAGAACAATGAGGAAAAAAGTATTGTATGATATCACCGATATCAAGAGACATTGTGATTGCCCGATAGATGGCGCGGGGGATCACATGAACTTCAAAATTTTAAATAGCATGGGGGATTATGTGGCACATCGTTGAAAATAAAGTTCAATTCTCTTTTCAACTACCTAATTGCTTTTACGATTTCGTTGATTTGTTTTTTCACAATGTGCATTTGAAATGTCAAGCATGAGTGCGGATCTGAATGGTACCCTCATCTCGATATATACGATTCTACTTTTTTAGAAAAGAAACATTACAATTACTCGACAGACGGCGCTGGGGGCATAACAACTTGAAAATTTCGAAAGGCAAAGAGGTCGAGTTACACACCGTTGAAGAAGTAATTTAATTATAGTTTCAACCATGGTGGTTTTACGGAATCACAATTGCGATGACTAACACTGAATACGGTCAATAGAGGAAGATTCATTACTTAAATAATTTCCCAATTCACTGAATAATTTTCACTAAACTGGGTTCACAAAACCACGACACGTGTTTTGCTATACAATAGCCTTTAACAGCCTTTTCAAGAGATTCTACCCAAATAATACCCAACTCATTTATTTTCAATGGCCATAATTATAAGGGGTATCATTTATCGCTGTTAGTAAACTGATGATCAAGCAGTCACCTAGAAATACCCATTATGAAATTGGATTATTTTGTCGATTTTCAAGAATTTCTAATGTCAAAATGATTATATCATTACTCACCTGCTCTTTATATTATCGCATTTGTATTTGAAGTAAAGTTTCACTCTACTTCCACTAGTATTATTTTGAATTTGAAACATTATCATGGTTCGTGTACGTCCTATCGAAGAGGAAACTGAAACAATCTACATTTTTGGCGAGGCCCGTGTGAACTACCATGCAGCAGAGATAATTTCAATAACTCGAAAGTTTTTGAGGAAACTGGTTGAAAAAAACCAATGCTTAACCAGGAAATGAATAGCGAAAATGCCGAAAATAGAGAAAACACTACGGATATGGAAATAGTGGAAAACACCCCCCAAAAAACACAGCAAAAAGCAGGAAAACAGGAAAAACCTGAACAGCAAAAGAAAATGAAGCAGAAGCAAATGCCCCCCATAGTCATTGAGGGGATACTACCGCTTCGGAAAGATGCCATTGTCCAAATGCAGAGTGGTCTGGATAAAGACTACACAATCGAATATGGTAGCAACAAATAAACAATAAGGACCTATACAGATAGAGACTATGAAGTAGTGATGGACAGGCTTGACGGTCTGAACACAAAATACCATACGTACTCGAAGAAGGAAAATAAAACCCATACATTCGTGCTTCGGGGACTTGAAAACAACCCAGACCCCGAAGATATCAAGATTGATTTGGAAAGGCAAGGCCTAACGGCTAAGAAAGTTTTCAAAATGAAAAACACCGCAAAAACCCTGCACATAGTAACGACGGGACCAAACATAAAGCTAAATTATCTAACAAACAGAATGAGAGCGGTAATGCCCGCAATAATCAGATGGGAAGTCATGAGATATGATAAGCTAATTACCCAGTTCCATAACTGTCAACAGTGGGGACATGCGACAGGAAACTGCAAAAAATTGCCAAGGTGCGTAAAATGTGTCGAGGAGCATCAACGAGCCCAATGTTGCAACTGCTTGAAGTTTCACGCGGCAAACTCCAAGAATTGTGAAATATACCGAAGAAAAATAAACTATATGCAAGGAAGGAGGGAAATTCAACGAAACCAAAACGAACCGACAAGGCAAACAAACGAACCAAAATTCGTAGATGCACCACTGCCTGGGGAGAACCAATGGTTAATGAGACAGCAGAGAGATAGACAAACGAGAGAGCCGAGAAAAGAGTACGCCCCACAGCAGGCGCTACTCCAACAAGGCAACCCAGAATCGAGAGAGCCAAGAAGAGAGTACGCCGCTCAGCAGGCGCTACTCCAACAAGGCAATGAAAATCTAAATAGAAGGAGAGAGAATGCCAATGGTCAGACGCTTCCCCAGCCAGCTAGAAGAATTGAAGCAACCACAGGCTCACCGCCAATTCCTTATACACCACCTCCTCAATCCAGCACAGTAGGTAATATAATAGAAATATCGAGAGAAATCGCGAGTCTTGTAGATGTAGAAAAAGTCGAAAGGAGGCTAAACGAGCTGTACAATATTTAAAAAAATTCTCCAGATGAAATTAGAGAAAATATAGCAGCCCAATACTTCCTTTTCAATGGCGCGAGATAGAGGTATAAAGGCATGCATGCTCAATTTGAATGGAGTTGCGGGGAAGTTTGCGCTTCTCAGCAACTTAATTCAGGAGCATTCGGTTGATGTAATGCTGCTGTCCGAGACTAAACTCCGGCAGGAGCATAGCTTAAAATTCAGAGGATTCACCACTGTTAGGACAGATAGAGTAGGAGGCGAACGAGCCGCCGGTGGGGTCGCAATCTTAATAAAGAAAAATATCCCTTACTCTGAAATTCCCCAAAGGAACTCGGAGATAGAACATGTAGGAATAAAACTAGAGGATGGAACATGTATATTTTCTATATACTGCCTACCCAATAAAAAATTTACAGCGCGAGATTTAGACAATCTGTTTAGTGTTGCTAATAAGATGATTCTGGCCGGGGATTTCAACGCGAGGCACTCGGAGTGGAATGGTAGTCCGACGAAATCAAGCGTCAACGGCAACACGTTGCTAAAGTACTCGCTAGACAATGAGGTGATGATTGAGCACAGTAGTGAACCAACGCACTACCCCTTCAACAGTATGTCGCCGACGACTATTGATTTGGTTGTTCAAAAGAATTTGACGGACGTTGGAGAACTGAAAGTAATTAACGAATTTATATCAGACCACGTCCCTGTAGCGTTTAACCTAAATCAGGAAAAATACGCAAACATCGCGAGAACGCGTTACGATTACTTCCAGTGCAACTGGAAGAAATATCGTAATATTCTTGATAGAATGATAGTTATTAACGCTAATATAACTTAAGATAACGTGGATTACGAAACGCGGAAATTGATAAAAACTATCCAAATCGCTAGAGACAAAACAAAACAAAATAGTCGTGAGGGTGAGACAAGTTTGTGATTCCCAACGGTATTGAAAACTTAATTGAGCTCAAAAACAAAGAGAGACAAAAGTGGCAAGCCACAAGAGACCCGGTACACAAGGATAACTTCTTGAGAATGGGAAAAGAGATTACAGAACTCATTGAGCAAAATACAAATACGGTTTGGAATCGCAAGCTTGAGAGCCTCAGCGTTCGGGACCCTTCGCTATGGGACATGGCAAAAGGATTCCAAAGGAAAAGAGAACCTGTGCCAGCTATAGCGAGTGGGCCCGACCGTTCGGTGACAAACGCGTTGGAGAAGGCCGAACTGTTTGGCGGTTACTCCAGCGACGTTCACAAAATAGAGCCGTTTAGCACAGAACATCACAAAAATATTACCAACGTAGTAAATAACTTCAGAGAAATTCCTTCGGTGAGGTTGGCACCCCCGGAACTCAAAAAAGCTATAACTAGCTATGAGGAGGTACGGAGGGTGATCAACCAGTTACCAAGGAATAAAGCGCCAGGCCTTGACAAGATGGATGCGATCCTACTCAAGAACCTCCCGAGGAAAACTCTGGTCCAGCTTATTTATATAATAAATGCAATCATAAAGTGGCAACACTATCTAGATTATTCAAAAAAAGCAGAAATAATCCCACTTTTGAAACCGGGTAAGAACAAAAACAAATTGGAAAGCTATAGACCTATATCTTTGCTAAGTGTTATTGCTGAAGTGGTGGACAAGATCATACTGAATCGTGTTGTGGATTTTGAGGAGAGGCAGAAAGTCATCTCGCCTGAACAATTCGGGTTCAGGAGAGGTCATTCTACAACCTCGCAAGTAGCCCGAGTTGTTCACGGGGTGGAGGAAGCATTCCACAGGGATCACAACACGGTTATGGTCCTGCTGAACACTCAAAAAGCGTTTGATACCGTCTGTATAGCGGGGTTGATCGCCAAAATGATAGAGGCGGGCATGCCTTTGTACCTTACAAAGATTTCGGATTCCTATTTGTCGGAGCGGACTTTTAGGGTCAATGTCAACGGAGTTAGTTCGCGAGATTATGCAATCGGAGCGGGGGTCCCACAGGGGTCTTCGCTGTCACCGATCTTATATTCTCTGTATACCAGTGACTTTCCGACCTTCGCTAAAACGAGTACGGCTATGTTTGCGGATGATACCGCGATCTACGCCCACTCGTTCCAAAGCGAAGTGGCCGCAGGCAGCTCCAGATTCATCTGGATCGGTTGGTCACACCATATCTGGAGAAAAATGAGATTAAGTTGAATCCCAACAAAACGAAGGTCAGAGATAAGTGCCATGTGAAGTGGAATGAATAGAAAAATCGAATTTAAACGGTTTTCTTCACATAAAGGATTCAATATAAAATTGAACCAGAGAAAGGTAGATCTCAGGTGAAAAACAACTACTTTCCTGGCAAATACCACGCAGAACGTTGAATGATATTCACCTGAAAATCCATGCATACTTCCATAAAATATCAATGGACATTGAATGCAAATGTTTCTTTCTGATAAGCTCGATTATGTTTAATTTATGTCGTGTTCACCTAACAATCCGATAAAGGATTCAATATAAAATTGAACCAGCCAAAGGTCCAAAGAACTCTGGCTGAAGTGAGACACAACGTAAACAAACCATCATCGATCTTGTAACACCTATAGGTACGCCGGAAAAGATAAACTTTAACTGGCGGTACCTAGTGACAGAAAGAACACTCGAAAATCTCCACCTCGATAGGTTTCTAAATAGAAGATTCCTTCTCAGTAGATGGCAAGCCCGTCTAGCATATAGTGAGAGATAAGTGCCATGTGAAGTGGAATGAATAGAAAATCGAATTTAAACGGTTTCTTCACATAGAGGATTCAATATAAAATTGAACCAGAGAAAGGTAGATCTCAGGTGAAAAACAACTACTTTCCTGGCAAATACCACGCAGAACGTTGAATGATATTCACCTGAAAATCCATGCATACTTCCATAAAATATCAATGGACATTGAATGCAAATGTTTCTTTCTGATAAGCTCGATTATGTTTAATTTATGTCGTGTTCACCTAACAATCCGCATACCGGTTTCAGGCTTCTTGGCCCTCATCAGTACGGAGTAGTCAACCATTCAAAGGTCCAAAAAAGAACTCTGGCTGAAGTGAGACACAACGTAAACAAACCATCATCGATCTTGTAACACCTATAGGTACGCCGGAAAAGATAAACTTTAACTGGCGGTACCTAGTGACAGAAAGAAACACTCCGAAAATCTCCCACCTCGATAGGTTTCTAAATAGAAGATTCCTTCTCAGTAGGAGTGGCAAGCCCGTCTAGCATATAGTGAGAGATAAGTGCCATGTGAAGTGGAATGAATAGAAAAATCGAATTTAAACGGTTTTCTTCACGTAAAGGATTCAATATAAAATTGAACCAGAGAAAGGTAGATCTCAGGTGAAAAACAACTACTTTCCTGGCAAATACCACGCAGAACGTTGAATGATATTCACCTGAAAATCCACTCCTACTGAGAAGGAATCTTCTATTTAGAAACCTATCGAGGTGGGAGATTTTCGGAGTGTTTCTTTCTGTCACTAGGTACCGCCAGTTAAAGTTTATCTTTTCCGGCGTACCTATAGGTGTTACAAGATCGATGATGGTTTGTTTACGTTGTGTCTCACTTCAGCCAGAGTTCTTTTGGACCTTTGGCTGGTTGACTACTCCGTACTGATGAGGGCCGAGAGGCCTGAAACCGGTATGCGGATTGTTAGGTGAACACGACATAAATTAAACATAATCGAGCTTATCAGAAAGAAACATTTGCATTCAATGTCCATTGATATTTTATGGAAGTATGCATGGATTTTCAGGTGAATATCATTCAACGTTCTGCGGGTATTTGCCAGGAAAGTAGTTGTTTTTCACCTGAGATCTACCTTTCTGGTTCAATTTATATTGAATCCTTTATGTGAAGAAACCGTTTAAATTCGATTTTCTATTCATTCCACTTCACATGGCACTTATCTCTCACTATATGCTAGACGGGCTTGCCATCTACTGAGAAGGAATCTTCTATTTAGAAACCTATCGAGGTGAGATTTCGAGTGTTTTTTCGTCACTAGGTACCGCCAGTTAAAGTTTATCTTTCCGGCGTACCTATAGGTGTTACAAGATCGATGATGGTTTGTTTACGTTGTGTCTCACTTCAGCCAGAGTTCTTTTGACCTTTGGCTGGTTGACTACTCCGTACTGATGAGGCCAAAAGCTGAAACCGGTATGCGATTGTTAGGTGAACACGACATAAATTAAACATAATCGAGCTTATCAGAAAGAAACATTTGCATTCAATGTCCATTGATATTTTATGAAGTATGCATGGATTTTCAGGTGAATATCATTCAACGTTCTGCGTGTATTTGCCAGAAAGTAGTTGTTTTCACCTGAGATCTACCTTCTCTGGTTCAATTTTATATTGAATCCTTTAGTGAAAAACCGTTTAAATTCGATTTTCTATTCATTCCACTTCACATGGCACTTATTCTCACTATATGCTAGACGGGCTTGCCACTCCTACTGAGAAGGAATCTTCTATTTAGAAACCTATCGAGGTGGGAGATTTTCGGAGTGTTTCTTTCTGTCACTAGGTACCGCCAGTTAAAGTTTATCTTTTCCGGCGTACCTATAGGTGTTACAAGATCGATGATGGTTTGTTTACGTTGTGTCTCACTTCAGCCAGAGTTCTTTTTTGGACCTTTGGCCGTACTGATGAGGGCCAAGAAGCCTGAAACCGGTATGCGGATTGTTAGGTGAACACGACATAAATTAAACATAATCGAGCTTATCAGAAAGAAACATTTGCATTCAATGTCCATTGATATTTTATGGAAGTATGCATGGATTTTCAGGTGAATATCATTCAACGTTCTGCGTGGTATTTGCCAGGAAAGTAGTTGTTTTTCACCTGAGATCTACCTTTCTCTGGTTCAATTTTATATTGAATCCTTTATGTGAAGAAAACCGTTCAAATTCGATTTTGGGTAATTTTCGGAAAACTAGAACTCTATCGCGAGCCATTGCAAAATTAATCAAAACTTCAAAACTTTAAGGTCTAAAGGACCTCTAAAAATAGAAAGCGCCGGCCGGCGCTAGGCAGGTCAACGACCTATGCTCGTCGGCCGGCTACTAAAATTGGCATAGGTCAGGTACCTAAGCCACGCCCAACATAGTGGGTAAATATATCGCAGAGAAGGAAGTATTGTAAGCCGGTTTTTTTTTTATTAATTTATTTTCCGGATAGTTGTCACAAGTCGAAACAAGAAACACGAAAAATCAAAACATTTTGAATTTTGGAACTCCATTTACAATAAAAATGGATGCATAATCGAAAGCAGGAGGCACCGTATAAAAATTGCAATTTCTATGAAAAACGAATATGGAAAAAAAGGCTACCTGTAAAAATCAACAGGGGACACCCCTTCGCCCCTTCGGGAGGGCAAGCAGGTGGCTCACATTGCCCCAAGCACAAATAAAGTCGCAACACATCCCTCCTCAACCCTTTCCCCACAACATCCAGGAAGAGGAGCAGAGATTGTTTTATTGTACATATTAGTTAAGTTTTAGATTACCATGTAAATATAAATGAATAAATATTATTGGATTGGATTGGATTGGTTAAAAAATTCAACAGAACTGGCACTGTTCATAGGGTCAGTGGAGCTGGCCGAGAATTAATTTCAGAGGAGACGGAAGTTTCGGTAATTGCCAAATGTATATTGTGAAAAAACGTATTGTAACGAACCTAGGCCGGACCTGTCGCCTCCCGCGTCGCCATCGACAGCGATGAGATCATCCCCGGAGATATTCGAGAACCATCCAGTCCCTCTTCCGCGTAATGCAACGGTCAATATTGGAAACAATTGGAACATGCCGTCGCCAACTGGAAGAATTCGAAACATCGAGAATGCTGTATCGGAGATAAATAGACAGCCCTTAAGAGGGAGTGAACAGTCTGAACGAGCCCATACGATCGAGCTATTCAATGGCGTAGTAATATAAATTAAGTTGTAGATTAAGTGTTAAATAAATTATTAAAACCAAGTTAAGTTTATTTACGTTACAATTGGTGTCGGAAGTGAGATTTTGAAAATAAACAAGTGATCGTGGAGTGGATAGTCAGAAAAATAAATTGATAGACCTTTTTGTACGCCCAGAAATAGACAGTGGCCCGGTTTTCGCGAAGTGGACAATTGTGCGTGGGAATATAAACTGCTACACTGTTCGCGTGAAACAGACAATAGACTGGTGGCCCGTGGAAAAGAATTCGCGAAGTGAATTTTTAACAAACTGATAAACTTTTCGTGTAAAACAGACTGATACCTCGTCAAAGACAAAATGTGTTCAAGAAAAGTGCGCCTTGCGGATTTGAAGGTAGCGGAATTGAAACAGGAATTGGGGGAAAGGGAACTGGAAACAACAGGTAAAAAGCAAGTACTCCAGGAAAGACTTGCAGAAGGACTTATACAAGAAGGTGAGGACCCCGAAACATTTTTATTCGAAGTTCCCGGAGGTGATTTGAGTCCGATAATAGAATCCTTGAAAGAAGAGCTGCAACAAAATTCGAGGACTTTGGAAGAGAATGCTAGAAATGTGGAAGAGAAGCTTGAAGAAAATTCTAGAAATCTGGAAGAGAAGCTTCAAGAAAATCTAAATCTGGAAGAGAAGCTTCAAGAAAATTCTATAAATCTGGAAGAGAAGCTTTCTAGAAATCTGGAAGAGAAGCTTCAAGAAAATTCAAGAAGCCTGGAAGAAAATTCTAGAAATCTGGAAGAGAAGCTTCTAGAAAATTCAAGAAGCCTGGAAGAGAAGTTCCTGGAAAACACAGAAGGCCTAAAAAAAGAATTGTGTGGTGTGGCTAAATTTCTAGAAGAAAGAATGGGAACCGTTGAGACAGAGATAGATAAAATTAGGGAGCAAATGAACACGGAGGTAGATAAAATAAAGGAAACGATCAGTAAGCTGGAAAACGAATTAATAGTGCGCCTCCACAGAGATGGTTAACGAAAATGCAATGTTGGACTTGAGTTTGAACTTGATAAAGTTCAAGAGGGTATAAAAGATGTCAAGGTCATTTCTGAAATAGGGAAGCTTTCCATGAAGCCGCCTCAATTTGACGGAAAACTCCATGGGAAAATTACCGCCGACAGTTTGAAGCAGCGGCCAAAGCAAATGGATGGAATGCAGGGAAAGAGCTGTAGCACTAACACTTGCATTACGTGGAGAAGCGACGAATATTCTACAAACTCTACCGCCCAAGAACAGGAGGACTATGATCAGCTGATTAAACATCTAGAATTACGATATGGCCAGGCCCATTTGGAACACGTATACCACTCCCAGCTGAAAAATCGCTGCCAGAAATCGGGCGAATCCTTACAAGAATTCGAACTGACATTGCACGCTTGGTTCGTCTCGCATATCCAGCCATACCGGAAAATGTAATGGAGCGATTAGCGGTTCAGGCATTCTTGGATGGACTCCGTGACCAAGAAACCAGACAAGCAGTTGATATTAGCTCGTCCAACACATCTCGTAGACGCACTGGCACGAGCTTTGAATTTGAGGCAGCAAAACAATGCTGCAAAAGCCAAAGTAAAGTTCAAACGATTGAGGAAGACTCACAGGAGCCTGCTAACTTGAAGCTGCCATAAGAAAAGTGATGAAGGAAGTGTTGCCTGAGAAAAGACATATAAGATGCCGGAATTGTCGCAAAATTGGACATGTGCGTAGAAAATGTCCAACATTCATCGACTCCGATGCAGGAAAACTAAGAAAGGTCGATGAGAAGGCAATCGTCGGCATGTGTCCGGCAAGCCCCGGTTAACAACGCATATGTCGCTATGCTTCAACGACAGAACAAGGGTGTCTTCGTAGACGGTCTCATCAATAACGAGCCTTGCACCATGCTGCTAGATACAGGTGCGACTAGGACAATTCTCGGCCTTCCTTTGCCAGAACACCGGAACGGATTGAACTGACAACTTGAAGCTACGCACAGCAACAGGGAGCCAGCTACTGTATATGGCGAGCTACCGATTGAAATAATTTTGGGCAACACTAAAGTGAAACATCAGGCACTTGTAGGGGACATCGAAGACGATGCAATCATCGGAATGGACATCATGAATTCCAGAGGGTTTGAATTGATTTCAAAGACGGCGTCCTACGTGTCAACGGAGAAGAGCTGGTACTTCATGGGAGAAGTGAAGAGTTGATCCGTGTGCTGTTGGCTGAAGATGTAAGCGTACCTGAGAGGGCTGAAACCATTCTGGAGGCTCGCCTGGGCGGGAGTGCGAGCAGTGGAGACGTGGTGATGTTCGAGCCCAAACTTCATGATGAGAAAATTGGACGAGGGATTGCACTAGGGAAGACCTTGTTGCGTGCTGACAAATTTGTGCCGGTAAGGGTCATGAATGTCAATTATTTCCCAGTGACCTTGAAGAAAGGAACAATTTTGGGGCACTGCTCGTCAGTTTCATCCGTGATCCGGGGCGTACGAGGTAATGATTAGCCAACCCAACAACTTGCCCACAGAACTAGAGAAATTAGTTGCCATCTCTTCCAAAGACATAAAACCAGCTCAACAGCCCAAACTAAGAGATTTAGTCAAAAGTACCAAGACATCTTCGATACCGGACAAGGAAAAGGGGTCGAACTAATGTGGTCCAGCACAAGATTGATACTGGGGTGCCCGACCGATCCGGCAATCAGCAAGAAGACTTCCTCTGCCAAGAAGGCAGAGGCTGACAAAATAGTCAGCGAGATGGGAAAAGAAGGAGTTATCGAACCGTCTGACAGTCCCTGGTCCTTCCAGTCGTACTGGTGAAGAAAAAGGATGGATCGACACGCTTTGTGTAGACTATCGCCAACTTAAATAATGTCACGAAGAAGGACAGTTACCCTCTCCCGAGAATAGATGACACCCTAGACACGTTGGCTGGTTCCACGATTTTCTCGACCCTTGATCTGAAGAGTGGATACTGGCAAGTAGAACCCTCCCAGGAAGATCGAGAAAAGACTGCTTTTACCATCGGCTCAGGATTGTGGCAGTTCACCGTTATGCCATTCGGGCTCTGTAATGCTCCCGCCACATTCGAAAGATTGATGGAGACAGTGCTGAAGGGACTCTCATGGAACACGTGTCTAGTGTATCTCGACGACATAATTGTGGTCGGCAGATCGTTCGAGGACCACGTGAAAACTTGGAGGAAGTATTCCTGCGACTGAGGAACTCCGGATTGAAGCTGAGCCCAAGAAATGCCATCTGTTCCAAAAAGAAGTACGATACCTCGGCCACGTTGTCTCTGGGGAAGGAGTGAAGCAGTGGATGACCCGAAGATCAGAGCTGTTCAGGATTGGCCCATCCCAAAAGACATTCACCAACTTCGAAGTTTCCTTGGTTTATGCACATACTATCGCCGATATGTGCTGGGATTCGCCAACATCGCTAAACCACTGACCAGGCTCACGGAAGGCCAAACAAAGTTCCAGTGGTCCGAAGAATGTCAAGATTCATTCAGGAAGCTGAAAGGAGCTTTGATCAACGCACCTATACTGAGCTATCCCCTACCCAAAGGGAAATTCATTTTGGATACGGACGCCAGCAACGGGGGACTTGGAGCTGTCCTATCTCAGATCCAGGAGGGACAGGAGAAGGTCATTGGTTATTTCAGCAAGACGCTTAGCAAACCAGAGCGCAATTACTGTGTCACCAGGCGAGAGCTGTTAGCTGTTGTAAAGGGAGGGAACACTTCTACAAGTACGTGTATGGAAGAAGATTCCTGCTGAGAACTGACCATGCAGCTCTCAAATGGCTCTTACAGTTCAAAAATCCTGAGGGTCAAGTAGCACGTTGATCGAGAGATTCCAAGAATTCGATTTCGAGATCGAACATCGAGCCGGAACTAGCCATAAGAATGCAGATGCCTTGTCGCGAAGACCATGTCCAGATGATTGCTCACATTGCCGACGAGCAGAAGAGAAAGAAGCAACACTTTGTAGAACCGCGGCAATGGATGACAACTGGAATGACAGCAAGATCCAGAAAGACCAAGAGAGAGACCCCGACCTTGGCTTAGTCGTCAGCTGGAAGAAGGGCAATCGAAGACCATCATGGCAGGAAGTCGCAGGTTACTCGCCGGCTGTTAAGTCCTATTGGGCACAATGGAACTCTCTTATTCTGGACAATGGGATCCTGAAACGTGTTGGAGGCCGATATTGGTGGGGAAGACAGACGCCAAATAATTGTTCCCAGGAACAGAAGAGAGGAAGTGCTGCGGAAATCCATGATGGAGTCGCCGGAGGACATCTGGGAGTGACGAAGACCCTGCAGAAAGTGAGGCAACGGTTTTACTGGGCCAATTGTCAAGCTGACGTCCAGGACTGGTGCAGGAAGTGCGCTGTATGCGCTGCTAGCAATGGACCTCGAATACGACCCAAGGCCCCGATGCGTCAGTACAACGTAGGCAGCCCGTTCGAGAGAATCGCCATTGACATCGCCGGCCCGTTTCCCGTATCCGACCACGGGAATAAATACACCCTTTGTGGCAATGGACTACTTCAGTAAGTGGGCGGAAGCCTATGCCCCGCCCAACCAGGAAGCCATCACCGTCGCCGACGTCTTGGTGAAAGAGTGGATATGCCCGATTCGGTATTCCAATGGAGCTGCACTCGGATCAAGGCAGAAATTTCGAATCCAACCTTTTCCAAGAAATATGTCTACTGCTGAACATCCGCAAGACAAGAACCACGGCCCTACATCCGCAGTCCGATGGAATGGTGGAACGGATGAACAGGACGATCAACCGCCACTTGTCCAAGGTTGTTCTGACCATCAAAGAGACTGGGACCAGTATCTTCATTTGTTCCTGATGGCCTATCGATCCGCAGTACACGAGTCAACCGGTCAAACTCCTGCTAGTATTATAATGGGCCGAGAACTGCGACTGCCTTGTGACCTGAAGTTTGGGATACCGCCAGGACAAGACACTGCGGGAGAGGACTACGTCAGCAAACTTCGGCAGAGAATGGACGACATCCACGAACGAGTCCGGTTGAACATCCAGAGTGCCAGCGATAAAATGAAGAAGACCTATGACATCAAGGCCGACGCTGGAGGATTTAAGGTTGATGACCTGGTTTGGCTGTACAACCCCAAACGTCGTCGTGGACTATCACCAAAGTTGCGGAACTCGTGGAAGGCCCGTATAAGATCGTGAAAAGGATAAACGACCTTGTGTACCGAATCCATAAGCCACCCCGAGGGAAACCAAGGGTCGTCCATTTCAACAGGTTGGCCCCTTACGCTGGAAACCATGACCAAGTTCGCACCCTCAAGCCACCGGAGGATGATATGACGTTCGAGAAGTTTATGTCCTTGTATTCAAACGGGCAGAAAGTTCTACATGGGGTTACTAGAGAGGAGTCACGAGACCTTTCGTGGTGCCTGCTGACTACGCACTAGCGCACTGTGTGGCAGAAGATCTTCGAATGTCCAGGGCATCGCTGTAGTGTTCTCCAAGAAATTTGGTCAACTCCAAACACTGCGGGAGCAGAATCCAGAAGTTGGTGGGTGCTACAGTTGAAGAAAGGCCAGAGAAACATCTACTACCTAGTCACCAAGAGGCATTCCCAAGATAAACCGTCTTATGAAGATGTCTGGAAGAGTCTCACCAAACTAAGAGATACTATGGTGGACCAGAATCTGGTGGATCTAGCAATTCCAAAATTATCCTGTGGTATTGATGGGTTGGACTGGAGAGTCATAAGAAGTATGCTGGAGGCGATATTCAGATCCAGCGGCGTCAAGATTTTGGTTTGCTGTAACCCTCTTCCACGACCGATCATGAAGACCGTGGAGTGTTACTTCCATCGAACTTCACGGTGCAGATATGGGGAGTCATGCAGATATCGTCACACTCCAAGGATGAAATTTCGGGACGAAATGTCTTTAAGAAGGGGGCAATGTAACGAACCTAGGCCGGACCTGTCGCCTCCCGCGTCGCCATCGACAGCGATGAGATCATCCCCGGAGATATTCGAGAACCATCCAGTCCCTCTTCCGCGTAATGCAACGGTCAATATTGGAAACAATTGGAACATGCCGTCGCCAACTGGAAGAATTCGAAACATCGAGAATGCTGTATCGGAGATAAATAGACAGCCCTTAAGAGGGAGTGAACAGTCTGAACGAGCCCATACGATCGAGCTATTCAATGGGGTAGTAATATAAATTAAGTTGTAGATTAAGTGTTAAATAAATTATTAAAACCAAGTTAAGTTTATTTACGTTACAGTATGAACGAAATAAAAAAAAAGATGGATGGAAAGGAAATTGAATTGTCTTTTCAACGATGAGCCAGATAAACCCCCATGCTATTTGAAATTTTCGAGTTGATGCCCCCCCGCGCCATCTATTGGGCAATGACGATATCTTCCATTAAAAAAAGTAGCATCGGTAATATCATTCCATACCTTTTTTTCATTGTTCTATGTCGAACCATTCGAAGGTTAACAGGGGTGGGGACAGAAAAAGCCACACTTATGCTTGACATTTCAAATGCCCATTGTGAAAAAACAAATCAACGAAATGATAAAAACAATTGAATAGTTGGAAAGAGAATTGAACTCAAAAAGTAGGACCGGTAATACCATTCTGTAAATTTCATGTCTCATTGTTTCACATCAAACCGTTCAAAAGTTATTGAGGCAACGGTACCATTCAGATCCGCACTTATATTTGACATTTCGATTGCATATTATGAAAAACCATTTGAACGAAATAAAAAAAAAATAACATTAAGAAGAGAATTGAATTATCTTTTCAACGATGTGACACATTACCCATCATGCTATTTAAAATTTTGAAGTTGATGTGCCCCCATGCGCCATCTATCGGAAAATCACAATGTCATTCATTTCAAAAAGTACTAATATATATTTTTTAGATGTTTGGAAAAATAATTGAATTATCTTTTCAACGATGTGCCACATGACCACCCATGATATTTAAAATTTTGAAGTTGATGCCCCCCGCGGGCAATCACAATGTCTTTTACTTCAAAAAGTAGTATCGGTGATATCATACAATACCTTTTTTTTTTCATTGTTCTACGTCGAACTATTGAAAGCCACACTGTATATTCAGGAAACGTTTTGAATACATTTCTAGAGCAGCCTCCACTACAATGTTTAACATTTTTTTCAGTACGTATAAGAAAATTCAGCTTCAAAGGTCTAAATGAATTTGTGGAACTCAGTACTCTCAATTCAAAGCGTACACAAGACATTATAATCTTCTTATTTCTAGTTTTTCAAAGTGAATAAAACTACGATTTTTGATTATTTCATATATGAGTATGAATTCTTACTCTCTTCAATATTCTAGTTCAATGAGAATTCATAGGTATCACTCGAGGGCAAATTATAAAAGACATAACATTTAGATTGTTACACAATTTCAAGTTATAAGCAGTGACTAAATCATGGATATTGAAGGTTGAACGGATCACATCTAACGAAAAATTTACAGGGTGGAGAAAAATTGGGGCAAGAAAGTCAATGAAAAACATTGAAAATCTCAATTTCTGCAAATGAAAACCCCATTTTTTCTTCTCATGACTCAATTTTATTATGAAAATGAGCTCTAGTTCTAACTCACTTTCAAATACCCAAAACCCATATTCCATAATATTATTGAATTCTGCATTTAACTGCCTTAAATTTTGATTTCTTTAGTGAGCTGAGCACATCTGCCGGCAAATGAATTGAAGTCTGAAAAAGTGCATTATTGCTCGATTTGGGTATAATAAACAAGATTTCGGTAATTTATTAGTGATTCATGGCCAATGCAATAAGGTTTCACAACAATATGTGATACTTTTGATACAAGATATCCAGGAAAACCAAAACCATCTCCAGACATCATCAGAAGATTCATATTCAACCTTACCAACTATGGATCCTTCATGAGGACATACACAATAGATCTGCAAAGGTTGCAGTTAGTGGCTCCTAGCACACAAGCCCCGTACAAATCTTATCTAAGAGGGGGGATTATTGAAACTAAAACTAAAATGGTGTGGACAACGAAGAAAATGAAACTAGAGTGCTTGGGTTCTTGGGATTAAATGAAATATCCAAGCAGAGAATATTGGCAAAACACAAATGTCATCCTTATTCTCATAATTTAGTTCATGGGCTGAAGCCATCCGACTATGACGGAGGGTGAACTTTGCGAAGTTCATCATTATAAAGAATCACCAAAATGATTAATTTGTGAGTGACATTATATGGAGCGACGAAGCAAAATTAGCCGAAAATGGAATAATCAACAGGGGAAACTTTCACCATTGGAGCGATAGCAATCCACATTCTGTTCGGGAACGGTGATTTCGAAACCGTTGGAATTTCAATGTTTACTGTGCTGTAAACAACTTCACTTCATTTGTCGGTAGATATGCACAGCTTACTAGAGAAATCTAAATTTCAAGTAGTTAATATGCAGAATTAAGTACTATCATGAAATATCTTCGAAATTATGGGTTTGTCTTGAAAAGACATACTACACTCTTGATGAGTTTTTTGGCTACTTAGAGGAAAACTTTGGCAAGTGCCGAATGCAATAAATATTCAACTCGACATTTGAATAATGTAGAATATTGACTGATTATGTGGTAAATGTATACATTGCAGGCTACCTGAGATATATATTAAATTTCAAAGTGAAAAAAACAACTAACCCTGTTATATCCAAACTGGTGATAAAGTCAGAACTAGTTGACTTCATACTCTGTTTTGAGGCACTTATCATAATCATCACAGTCACTTGTAAGAAACAAACGAAACAAACAGTATTGAAAAGGGAAACATTCGCAATTGAATATTGTTTAGAAAAATTATATCACGACCATTGTAGTGATTCAGACATTCAGAACACGTGAACTGAACACTGTTGCCAAGCAAGATTCTCGCATGCACGGTTTACAAAGCTGTCTACGAACAAAAATTATTCAGATTCTACTAGTGTTTTCTGATTGGCTGGCGAATGAAAAATCCTAATTAGCAACCATCCAGAAAACAGTACGCGATGTGGAGGAGAATTAATTTGAACATTATATATATATATATATGTATATATATATATATATATATATATATATATATATATATATATATATATATATATATATATATATATATATATATATATATATATATATATATATATATGTATATATATATATATATACATATATATTTTGCCGACAAACAGTACATCATTGAATTTTAACATTTCTCTATTTGAAAGGTAATGTAAAATTTAAATAAATAAATATTAGTTATTATTTTTGTAAATGACATTAAGATTGAAACACAAGTAAGTAATATCTATTTCCTTGTGTTGAACGTCTTCCTCTTGATCTGGATCAGATAATATAGGAAAAGTGGAAAGCATTAAGGGAGATTTAAATTCTCCACAAACTATCGATTGAAAAGTTGACGGTTTAATTAAACTCATCCGAGGCTTCAATAATAGAAGTTTATATAACAAGTACCCAAAAGCCATTTGCGTACGTGTTGCATACAATATTTTTTTGTATAAGCTTTCCAAAAAATATTTCATGTAGGAACTATGATTTTATTTCTTCTATCAATACGTAAATATATTTGTAGGCAGCACCGGCAGAAGGACGTGTGAAATATCGAATCAGATTTTCCATTACCGACGTGTCAAATGTCAAATATGTCATCGAGTCAATAACATTTGCGTTTGTTGTTATGTTCTCTAATTGTGTTTTCAGTAAATTTTTCCAGGATCCAACTATACTAACGTATTATGGGGATATAGATAGTTGAAAAAAATAAACTCGTAATTAAATATGACAACCATTCAGAAAAATACTCCAAATTTGAGAAAATTTTTTTTAATGTAATCAGTATACAGCAAAATCTTGTTTTTCCCTAGTTTAACATCCGAATCGTGAATGCTGATTGTCGCCCACTTCGTAGTAATCCTGAATAGTAAGTGACATTTGGAATAAATGAAATATAAATTGTTATCCAATAAATGTAAGTAGGTTCAGGTCTGGAAATCGAAACTTGATTTGAACCCAAACTAAACCATTATTCGTATATACTTGTAAATGGATTTTATCTTATTTGAATTAACTATTATTTTGTATGCGATTGTTCGAAGGAAGAAAGAGTAAAAGTCATCATGTTTGTACCTACCGCAACAATAACCATTGAGAATTTTATTCTGAAAAAATAAAAATTCCTAGCAAAATGTTATCGGTTCATAGTTTTTATAGTATTTATAAACACCCGTTAATGTTCAGGTATGTTTTATGAATGAATAAAATTCAGTTCGTAAAGTGTTTACATAACGACACTCCACAAGCCCGTAAAAGTAGCATTGTACGGATTTTTTTTTAATTCCCAAAGCTGCCGTTTTGGGGAGCGTACACAAGAAAAGTATTTTTGTGTCGAATTTCGTTCCAAGTTTCGTTATATCACACACACACACACCCACACACACACCTACACACACAGTGCAATGCAATGTGCACAGAAAACATGAAGCAGGTATTTATGTGATGTACAAGTATCATTTTATTAAATTTTTATTCTTAGTTAACATATATTTGATATCAGCACAATATATATATATATATATATATATATATATATTTTTATATTTAAGAAATTGGAAATATATTTTTTTTTTATTATTATAATTATATTTTTGCACCGCGTTGGGCGCTATTTGATATGTTTTAATGAATTGAAAAATATAATTGGCTTTATATAATAATGATATAGCTAAAATTTATTATTTTAGAAGCCAAATTGATATGATATAAACAGATATTTCTGCCCCTGTATTGTATGCTGTAATAATAATTGCCAGCGAACGTCACTGTTCTCTCGTCACGCTACCAACAATTATTATTTTCCTCACCACGGCTAAGCAACATTTGGTACGCCCTTATCTCAAGGTGGCCGGTTCAAGGCAATAGAGACACTGCCACTGCTGGCTAACTTCAGTTTATTGAATGGTCTTTGGTATGTTATTGATCATTGTGAGAAAACAAAACAACAAAATATCAAAAAGCAATTATCTCCTTTATTCAGGAAGACTTAATAATACCTGGCCTACGAGAAATAACTTATTCTAGGGTGAATCAAACAAATATTCACGGATAATAATAATAAATCAGATCATGGATAGATAAACAGAACCTCACTTTTTCCGTGAGAGTGAAGTTTTCTGTTATTGTTCAAAATAGGGTGACATAAAGTTCTTCGAATGTGAAATATGTTATTTGTGAAATAGTTCAGGACCGGAAGAGCACTATTCAAGTTTTATACCTGGTTGGAACTGTTGGTGCTCTAATTATACCATGGATCAGGATGTCTCCTCTCTCCAATCGCTGTCAGGACTGCAATACCATGAATCAGGAACTATATAGATGCGGAAATCAGCATTTGGATCCGTGGATATGTTATCATTAAGGTAATATTGGTTTTGTTTACCAAATGATGGGATTATTCCAATTTTCTTTTAGTAAAATTTTTGCGTGGCATCCGCTTGGAAATTTATTTTCGATCTCCTGAAAGCTTTGTTTTTCTATCGCCTAGATACATCTTTTTTCTCCTTGTTTTTTCATTTGAATTTTCGAATTCGCGCACTAAATTGTCACTCTTCACTGTTCATATTTATATTGCATAATTTATATATACAATTATTTTTCCACTCTTATCATTATTTATAAATTTCAAGAATAATTGCTTCTGATACCATCTCATTGCTATCTCCCACAATTTCCAATTTTACACCTGACCATCTATTCCCCGATTGGCTATTTTTATTAGACATTTGCTGTTCTATCATTGGCTACTTTTAGTTAGCTACAATTTCATATACTGTATGTTTCAAATTTATAAATGTGTTGATTACTGTTTATTCCTGAAAATTTTGTAAATTTAGACTTTTTGTTGTCTTTTGAGCAATTATGGGTTATAATAATTTTGACAGTGTATGGAATTGATTGTTTTATGTTACTTTGACATTTTATCTATCCATATTATACCTAGGCTCACAATATACATAGAATTTCGAAAGTTATTCACAAACAAACTCTTGAAACCATTAACCATCTAGTAATTATTCTTTTTGTGGGTTTTTAGTCTTTTAAAATTTACAACTGGCATAACATAACATAACAATATATATATATATATATATTATATATATATATATATATAAACTTTTGTATCTATGGGTTTTTTTTGGGTTTTTCTGACACATGATTTGTTAGGTTGATTGATGGCAATTTCAGAATCAATAAATACTTTCTGCAGTCTACCTTTCCGAATAGCCGCACCATCAGTTTTTATTCGTTTCTTTCTGTTTGACTGCGACTAAGTTCCCATTTTCGCTATTTCAATTGATATTTTCAAACATCAAATTTTGGTACGGTACGACATATCTAAAAAATGCACAATATATTTCAAAGTTTCAGAGATTTATCTATTTCTAAATTAATTATAACATTATTTGTGTAGTTCTAGTAAAAGAGTAACACTCATAATTTCCTCAATATTAAAAAACTCATTTATATTTTTCCATCACTTTCAAAACTTTTTCGTTCAGTAAAGTACGGACGTCCCGTCCCCAAATCATGTCACCGTGGGTCCATTCTTTATCCGACACCTCGTATGTTTCCACTACATTGGGTAAATTTGTAATCAGATTGTCAACACCCTGAAAATAACAAACATGACAATGAACCAGATATGTGAGATTGCATAATTATAATCATATAAATATTGAAATAATTCATCAAATGAGTCCACACCTATATCCAAGCAGCATTTTTCCAATTACTGAATGAATTAATTATGAATATTATGATCAAGTAATATAGGCTTTATGAGTAATACACAAGTATACTTGTTGAATATTTTGAAAATCAATATCAACCGACTCTGATTTATGGTTTGAAGTTTTAAAACCTGCCGTGTCCATGATTATTTTAGGTTTTCGGGAGACATTATTTTGGTTTGTTTGAAAAGGCAACGCTGCAGTTGATAGCAGACAGAACACTAACAAATAATATGTGTTGTTATGTTTTGATATTCTGGCGTTGGCGCTTGTGCAATTTGTGAACAAATTTCCAAGAATTATTTGTGTTTTGTTTATTCAGTGAATGCTTATATATTCAAACAATACTACAGTGTCCTTAGGTATGGAATAAATTCATTTTTAGCCTTAGTATGTATTTGTTGAAAAAAACGGAACAGGTCGATTTCTATTGTCAATTTGACAATTCACAGTATGAATATATTACCCCCTTCTTGCACCCCCTCTGAATTATGAGCACCACTACAAAAATTTCAAACAAGAAGGGGGGTGGTGTGGCAGCTTGTTCGAGAGGGATTTTTATTTTACATTCGCAATATTGAGTTTTCCAAAGTTGGTGCAATCATAACTGAGAAAATTTATATTGAAAATGTAAAATGTTGATACTTTACGTAGAATGAAGGAAATAATGTCATATAATGTTTAGGGAGTATTTTTCAATTTATTTTACAATTAATGTTCAAAATGACCACCATTCACTTCTTGACAATGAGCTAGTCGATCTTGGAATTCTCATACAACATTTTGTAGGACCTAAGGGGTTATGTTGTTAACTTCTTCCGTTATCCTAACTTTCAAATCTGCAATATTGTCTGGTCTATTGAAATATATTTTTGATTTTGAATAACCCCATGAGAAATAATCAGGTATTTTCTCGTCTGTTTCGCTAAACGTCAGGAAAAAGTCATTCAAGACACCAAAAAATTATTAACAAAACCCACATAAATAATGTAATGTCAATGTCAATGTATTCTGATATTTATAAGTTGCTGACACACGTCAGTGTATTTGATTTAACTATGGCTCATTTATCCGAAACTCAGAGAATTTCAATTATGATTGGATGCGGTAATGAAACAAGAACTCAAAAGGAAGTTTGTCTACAGTTAGCAAAATAGAAACAAAATTTCGTGAAACTGGACTTATAAAAACTATTCAGAAACCAGGACGAAATGTTAAATTGGATGAGGAAAAAAGTTCGATGTACTGTTAGCGATTGAGGAAAATCAGCATATGACAAGTAGACAACTTGCCGCCGACAATGATGTAAGTAAATCATCGATATTGAGAACTCCACATAAAGAACAATATCATCCTTATGAAGTTCAATTGGTTCAGGAGTTGAATGAGGATGATCCTGATAGAAGGCAACAATTCTGTGAACTGATGATGGACAGAATGGAAGTAGATTTGCAGTTCATAAACAAAATTGTTTTGTCTGATGGAACGGTTAATAGACAAAACTGTAGATATTGGAGCAGAGAAAATCCTCATTGGATGTGTGAGGCTCACACACAATATCCTAAGAAAGTTAACGTTTGGGCTGGTATCATTAACAACAAAATTATTGGCCCTTATATTTTTGGAGGCACAGTTAATGGTGAGGTTTATCTAGATTTTTTAATGAAGTTTCTACAGCCTACATCAAAAAGACTTTTTCCTGATGTTAATGATCCAAATGCAATAGATAGATCAATATGGTACCAACAAGACAGAGCTCCACCGCATTACAAAAGATTATTTGAACGAAGTTTTTCCCAATAGGTGGATTGGAAGACGTGGAACGAATGAATGGCCGCCTAGATACCCCGATTTGACTCCTCTCGATTCCTTTTTATGGGGTTATTTGAAATCAAAAGTATATTTCAACAAACTAGACAAGTAGGCAGATTTGAAAGTTGGGATAACGGAAAAAATTAACCCCTGAGGTCCTACAATATGTTGTACGAGAATTCCAAGATCGACTTGCTCATTGTGAAGAAGTGAATGGTGGCCCTTTTGAACAATTAATTTAAGTGTACAATAAATTATTGCATTATGTGACATTATTTCGTTCATTCTACGTAAAGTATCAAAATTTTACATTTTGAAAATGAATTTTCTTAGTTATGATTGCACGAAATTTGAAAAACTTAATATTGCTGAACAGGGAATAAAAATCCCCCCCGAACAAAGTGCCACACGACCCCCCTTCTTCTTCAAAATTTTTGAGAGGATGCTCATAATTCAGAGGGGGTGCAATAAGGGAGTAATATTTTCATACTGTAAATTGTCAAATTGACAATAGAAATCGACCTGTTTCAGGAATTTTTTAAACAAATACATAATAACGCTAAAACTTAATGTATTCCATACCTATGGACCGCACTGTATATGTATTCCAAGGATGCAAGAAGAGTTTATTTCTGAATGAAAAACTTACATTTCCTAAAAATTGCCATTTCTTCCAGATGTTGTTGAAATCGATAAAATATGTCGACCATAGGCATCATTCATCCGAAAAAATTTAATAAAGAAGTCGAATATTGCTGTACTTACTTTAAATTCATTAAGTATCAGAATGAGAGTGTCTTTTTTATTAATAAATATTGTTTTTATTTGATTTTTATACGAATCATCTCCTGTAGACATATATTATTTTAAATTAGTCTTTTTTCAACAATTTTCTTCTTTTATATTTTCATGTTCTGCTGTTCTAGTCTAGCGATATCATCCTGGCTTTCCAATAAACACTCTCTACATTTTGCAAATGGTATTTTGTCTACTATACGGCTTTCGAGTTTTTCTAGTGTCCAGCCTCCAATATAGTAGGATATTTTTTATGATATTCCCGTGTTCGAATACTTTTTTGGGAAAAACTATATTTTGTTATCTATTTAGAAAAAAAAAATAAAAATTTTTCTATAAAAGTTTTTTCGAGGTATAATTGTATTTTTCATCAGATAAGCTGAGGTTGCTGGTATCAGAGATATATTTTTTCGAGAAGACATCGTAATCACATTCTGAATTCCAGACATTTCGTGCCTAAAAACTATATTCAAAGATGTCAAAGTACCATTCGAAAAAAGGATATCACAAAAAATACTTCATCAAATCAAAGGCTGAAACACCATGTGCAGAATGTGAAAAATAATATATTGGACAGACAGAAAATGCCTTGAAATAATAAATGAAACAGACCTTGCAGAATATTAGGACACAGCATACATAGATTAGAATAAAAATTGTTGGAAAACATAAAACAATACAAATTGAAAAACTGACACTCAATATTTTCACAACCTTCATTCACGTTCAATAAATAAATTGAAAATGATGCATTTATACATACAATATTCGGAAGGAATACAGAATATATGTAAATAGCCCTTTCAACTAGAGTTTACACTGACACGAAACCCATTGTTCGTGTAAGTAATCTGCTGTTCTCTGCATAATTTATATTAATCAATTTGCGAAAGAGTTTACCTGTCTGCATTGATGTATATTTCATCATAGTATATTTTTGGACTTTCTATCTGTATCATTCGTTTGTAATATGTAACTATTTTTATAATTATAATTCCTATTGAAATCTTGTGACTTTATAAGTGTCCAAACGTCGGCAATAGGTCGATAGTGGTTTCAGTTATTTTGACCTTTCCTTAACCAATTCTCAAGTAACTATAATCAGTGAGGTCACAAAACACCATATAAATATTTTGTTTATCACTAAATCCGAAATCGTTACAAAACGATATGAAAAATATGACCCGTTTAAAAATGTATAAACTAATAATAATACAAACGGGACCAGTGACTCAGTGTTACAAGAGTTAGTCTTATACCCACTGTTTCCACCCGACGTGGGTTCGACTCCCACAGCAGCGAAAAATTTCTCAAGGCTCAAGAGTGGTTTGGGATCTCACTATAATAGTTGAGTTAAGTTATAAGAGTTAGTAAAACAACTAAGAAAGCAGTGAAAAACACACAAACAGTTAATTCAGTCGCTTTGCATTCTGTAATGTAATGATGAATATTTACAAACCTTCTTAGAAGCATACCAGTCATTCGCTCCCGTGAAAAGGGCCACTGGGAATGTAACACGGCTCAAATCATAAGCAGGTGGTTTCTTCACACCATATATTTTGAGATTTTCTTCTTCTCCATAATCGTATTTCTGGAATACTTCTGAAATAGTCATCACTTCAATTATTCTGACGATTCAATTGAATTGCTGAGGTTTGTTTTTATCAATAATATTTATGCAAAATACAGAAACCACTCGATAGCATACTTATATGGGTTCCAGGGGTCAGTTCTGGGCCCAATATTGTTTTTATTTTATATCAATGATCTAGGGGACCAACTGCAACAACATTCATAACTATGTATGCAGATGATACCTCAATCATCGCCTCCGATAAAACTGATTCGATTTCGGAAGAAAAATGTATTTCAAGTCTTTCAGGATTTGAACGCTGGTTTTCCTCAAATAGTCTTTACTTGAATGTGAATGAAACAGTTTTGCTCTGGTTTCATAATCGCGATGAGAGTTGTGATATTATTAGATTTCGCGCCAATGGAAAGCCCGACTATGTAACCACAGAAAGTAAGGTGATAAAATTTCTGGGACTTCGCATTGATCAATGTTTGGAATGGCAGAACCATTGTGATTTTCAACAAAAAAAATTCAATAACTCATCCCTTCAGAAACCTGGAACAATTTTTTAATACTGATTAACTGCTGAGATTGTATTATGACAATTGTGGGTTTACCTTCAACGAAATCTAGTGGAAATATATTATATGTATATATGTATTAATAATAAAATTCTTTGATTCCACTAAGAACATTGTTATATGAGTAGAGTTTTATAGACTACATTACATATTCTGAATACATTTGTAGCAGGTCTTTTAAAATAAAAAGTATTTCTATATCTAAGAATTACAACTAATATCACCGAGTTAACATTATGAATCAAAAGACGAAACACAATACAATCTCGATAAAATGAATTGAAGCACAAATAACACCAAGTTAACATTCTTATCAAAAGACAAAATCCAAGTCAACATAAATAATATAAATCGAAGCCCAAATGGATGAGTGTTTTTCACAAATCCTCGTTCGTGAATGTATAGATTTCGAGTTGAAACGGGTCTTCAGTAGAAAAGATTCAACTTTTTGTTTGAAACTGTAGAAATTCAGCCTTCTTATTGCTTCAGGTAGTTTGTTTTGGGAAACTGAAGCATGTAGCTTGGCGTTCTCATTAACTTTCCTGATCCAGCATGACACTGATGTTAATCAGATTGTGGTGCATAATCCGCTCTGTTTTTATGTATTTCAAGAAGATAGTAGTAAATATAAGCACTTGGAAGTGGTATGAGATAACCCTTTGTCCACCGGGCAACAATTTGGAACGACCCTGTTTACCGCCCAACGGTACTTTTAAGTCTTCCATTTCCATTCGCCTATCAATTTAAAGTGTGAAATAATATGGCTGAGAACGCTCAACGGTACGTTAGAGTACATTTATATCGACACATTACATTGGATATAGAGTTTGACAACACTGCCTAATGTCAGAATGAAAATTATTTCATGGTAGGTGACAGGTTAGGTTGAACATCAATTTTATTTGGAATATTATCCGAGTGTAGTTGAGCATTTGATTATCTATCGTGTGAACATTGCAGGTAAGTGTCTTATTTCTAATATAAAATATAAAGTTTACATATTTAGTTTATTTCAGAAGAAATATACGTCATTATTTTGTCGGTACTTTTAAGTACCGTTGGTGGTAAAGCGGTGTTTTCATAGGTTACTCTTTTTTACAGAATGTCGTCACGCAGGAACTTTAGGCGTCCACTTACTGACGAGGAATTGTTGGAATCATTGGAGAATGATGACTTAGATGATTTGGTACCACCTTTGGATAATAGTACAGAGACGGATATTGAACAATCTGATGAGGAAGATTTTCAACCATTGAGAGATTCGCTTCAAGAAATTGAACAATCAGCACAAGAAAATTAAGAACCAGAACAAGAAAATATTGAAGCAGAACAGGAAGAAGAATCTGAAAATGAGGAAGAGAGAGTACAAGAACCTGAGCGCAAATGGAAAAAAAATATGAAGGATCGCGCTCCTACGCCTGAATACCAGAGGTATTCTTGAGAGGAAGTATATTTTGCCGAATGTACTACTCCTTCGGATGTATTTGTGAAGCTGTTAGGTAAAGCTGTCCAAAATATAACATTTCAAACAAATTTGTATGCTACACAAAGAAATCAAAGAGTTGTTGTAACTGAGGAAGATATATTATCATTCATAGGAATAAATTTTTTTATGGGGTACCATATTTTGCCAAATGTTGAAAGTTATTGGTCAACTGCAGAGGATTTGAAAGTAGAACTTGTGGCTAAAACTATGTCCAGAAATAGGTTCCAGTCTATACTTTCCAATTTGCACCTCAATGATAATAGCATTATTCCAAACAAAATACAGATAAGCTGTATAAAGTAAGACCATTAATTAATTCACTGAATTCAACATTCATGAACTACGTGGGAGAACAAGAGATGTGTGTGGATGAATCCATCATAAAGTTTAAGGGTCGGTCTTCTATAAAACAGTACAATCCTAAAAAGCCCATAAAAAGAGGCTACAAATTTTGGATCTTATCTGACATGACTGGATTTGTAAAAAAAATTTAAATTTACCAAGGAAAAGATGAAGAAATTAATCATAAATTTTCAAAATACACCTTGGGAGCGAGAGTTGTCTTACAAATGACTGAACAAGACTGGCACAAAAATAAGATAATCTATTTTGATAATTATTTCAACAGTATTGACCTACTTGAACGATTAAAACTTGAAGGAACCCTAGCATGTGGCACAATAAGAAGAGATCGAAAGGGATTACCCAACGGTATGGCAACTGATAAGAGCTTGAAGAGAGGTGACTTTGATCACAGAACTTCCAACACTGGCATAACTTTCTACAAATGGAAAGATAATAGAATAGTTACATTAGCTTCTAATTTTCATGGCACCGAAACGGTAAAAATCAAAAGAAAATTGAAAGATGGCACCATTACATATGTAAATGGTCCAGAGGTTATTGAGGATTACAACAAATTTATGGGGGGTGTGGATTACCATGACCAGTTACGTCAATGTTATAGTATTGACAGACGTTCTAAGAAATGGTGGCACCGCATATTTTGGGGATGCATTGAAATTACATTTGTAAATGCTTGTTATATACAAAAAAATTAGAGACGAACCGAAAATGACAGTTTTAGCCTTTAGAAGGGAGGTAGTGAAAGGGTTATGTAGCAAATCTCCTAAATTTGGAATGAAGCGAAAACCTACTAATGCTGGACCCACACCCAAGAAAAGGCGCTATAATTACAGTGTTTCAGACGAAATTCGTCTGGGCAACAGAGGAAACCATTGGCCTCAATTTGTCGAACGAAGGGGGAGGTGTGAAATGTGTAGCGCCCAAGCGATACAGTCAAAACCTCATTCAACCTGCTCTACTTGTGGTGTTTTTCTTTGTGTAAATGAGAAAAAAAACTGCTTTGTGAAATATCATGAATAAATGTTAAATTTCTTCTGTGTATGTATTCATTTATTAGTCAAGTATTCGGGTTCGCTAACTACCACCGGTACCTGAGAGTACCGTTTACAGATATATATCAAAATCTAAACTTTCAATATTGCACACGAATTCTGATGATAAATAAATAATAAACAATCAAATATTTCAATAAAGGAATCATCTAATCTTTATGTTTCTCAATGTGGTATTTGGAGGTATGGTAATTTTGCGGTACTTAAAAGTACCTTCAGGAGACAAAGGGTTAAGCCGAATGAAAAAAACACGGCAGTGTTCTCTGTAGCCCGCTCCTGCTGACACACGAATGATCCTTTTTGGATAATAAATTTTTCATTTGAGTGACTCGATTCGTCTAACACATGGACTATGGAAAAGTCCAAAGTAGCTGGACCTAAGAATATCAATACCAACTAAATTATTCGAATCAAAAACGTAGCACTAGATAATTTATTCTACAATTTATCAACATGGAACTTCCAGTTGAGCACTTGACACCACGTCCATCCGTCAGAGTGGAATTGAAAGATATAATGATATTCTAGTTTTCTCAGAATTAGGCAAAAACTTGTTAGAGCCGAACCATTCACCTGCTAATTCCAAAGCGTGTTAGGCGGATTCAATCAGTTCCTCCATATAACTGTTACGAGGGAACAACAGGAGGCTTTGACCAGAGGAGCCTACCGGGTGGAGTTTTCGGTGGGTTACCCAGAGGAAAGGGGACATAGGAACCCGAAAACTCAAAGTGTAAGTCTTTCATTACGGTAAGGTGTCGTCCATAAAGGATTCCGCCACCCTCCAAAAAAAAAATCACTGATACGATCGATCAAAGTTGTTTCATCGATCGGCAAAAAGAATACTATTTTTGTACAGAATATGATAATGAAGGTCATTAATGTTTTCAATGAAGAGTCGGTCCCTAGATAGAGCCTTGAGGCACCCCATGTATGAGTTCCTTCAAATTTGATTTGACACCGTTAGTCACAATACACTGTGACATACCACATAAATTGGATTCAAAAAAATCTAGAGGAAGCCGACGAATACCATCATAAAACAGCTTTCTGAGAAATATATCATGAGACACGCAGTCAAACGCTTTTGTGAGGTCGCAGAGCGGTAGAAACAAATGTTACCCCAATTCTGAGCTTTCAACTACACTGGAGATGACATTTGTAATAGCTTTAGTTGTTGATCGATACCATCGGAATCCAAATAGTCGTGGACAAAGCAGAGAGTTTGCTTCTAGGTATGAAATCAATCTTTTTTCAACTAGATACTCTATAATTTCAGTTATAACAGGAATTATTGAAATTGGTCGAAAGTTTTCTACTTTTCTTAGAGAAGGCCAAATCACTGCTATTTTCAGCACATCTGGAAAAATACCAAGAGAAAAACATTCATTGATCAATTATGATAGAGGTTGAGCAATAACATCAGCTATAACTTTAACCATAACCTATTCATTTCATAAAAGTCCGGACAACTCGAATAGGCTAAGAGCGGACTGCAGAAAACCTGACCAATCGAGTAACAGAATGAAATGTTTTTAAAATGTTAGTACTCACAGCAAACATAAAAAAAATCATTGACTGCCTGGGCAAAAGTGGCGCATAAGTTTTTTATGGCCTTTTTTTCGGAAAAAGCAACCATAACGATGTAATACATGTCCGGAACACGTTTGACACTTACTATCTCTCCAGTTGGTCAAGTGGTCTAAGGAGCTGGTTCACGAAATGGAGCGTATATATATTGTTATGTTCAGAAGTACGTGTTGAGTGTTCAATGAGTTCAAATGAGAATTATAAATTGAAACAGCACATAAATAAAAAATGTTCAAATTTAGTAAGTTATGCTATGTTATTTTACAGATTTTCTTAAGATTCTACCGTTTTTTCTGAAACCTTATATAATATTAGTCGATACCTATGTTTGAAATAAACATGTGTTCAACATAACAAGCAATTGGCTTAATTCATAAAATTATAGAAATCAAAATTTACTAATATAATTTTTGAGCACAAGCAGACAACAAAATGTTAAAGTTAGAACATTCTGTATATGTAATTATATCTGAACATAATAGCCAATGAGATGCCAGGAAAGATCTTGATGCAAAATTAGGAATATTGAAAATTTGAAAAGCAGAAAAAGTAAAAAATTATTTTTAATATATCATGTATATAGTATGTGAGGTATTTAGAAACGATTCGTGAATAAAAACTGTCAGATAAACGAAAAAAATAAAAAGTGCAACAAAAAAATGTGTGTAAATCGAAAATTCGCGAAGAAAACAAAGGATGTGTGGTATCGAGAAAAAGGAATCAACAAGCTAGGGGATTTTGAGAAAAAAATAATTTTAGAAGAACCAACTGAAGAAATTGAAATTTGAAAAATCAATCATATTTTCGTTAGAAAAACAGTTATTTGCCGATACAACACAAAGAAATACTATAAAGAACTATAGCTGATAAAAAAACCAGATGCAGAACGAATCTTACCTTTTCATTTGAGACATATACCAGTACGAGGCGAATTCACAGTTGACAAAGGGGCGGCAGTTTCCAGGAACGGGAGAGCGATCCGTGACACTGAACATTTTCGTTTCAACAAGCCACAGGTACTTTGAACCATAAAAAGTCACTGAACTGAGTGTTTTTCAAAAATTAATCTTTTAAAAGAACCCTTTCTATAGAACACTTTCATGAATTATTATATAGAGGTCATAACCTACAAAAATAGGTTACATTTCACTTTTTCATCATCACCTAACTTCATTTTCATGTATATTTTGCTATGAAGCATTAATTTAAGTTAATTATCGCAGAATAGGTAACAATAAGTCTTCCTGAATAAAGGAAATTATTATTTTGATGAACTTCTGCATTATTCTCAATGTTTGAGCAATAACAAGTTGTCATTTTCTGAAATTAATATCAAGTATCACCAAAGGGCTTCACAGTAGAACTGACTCCTGATATTCCATAGGCGTACCGATTGAGTTAGCTGAGGAAGATAATAAGGTAAAAGAGTCAATGGGAAAAAGGTAAAATACATAGCGGACATTTGAAATATTTATATGAGTATTTATTTATCAACATATTGAATTAAATTCGAAGGGCAACTAGTTAGAAAGATTTTGAAAATAATAAAAATTAGTAAAACAAAAACAAAATATATTTTTGTTATGAGGTCTAATTGTGAAAATAAATAGATAAATAATAAAATAAAAACAAACCGCAATCACCACATATATATATATATATATATATATATATATATATATATATATATATATATATATATATATATATATATATATATATATATATATATATATATATATATATTGTTATGTTATGAAAAACCAGTTAGATATTTTAAAAAGAAAGAACCCACAGAAAAGAATAATTATTGATTAGCTATTAGTTTCAAGAGATTGTTTTACATAATTTTAGAAGTTCTATTTATTTGTAAGCCTATGTATAATATGGATAGATAAAAATGTCAAAATACTATAACACAATCAATTTCATACACTGTCATAATGATTATAACCCATAATTGGTAAAA